>JAKCPI010018438.1:0-10885 GCA_023213315.1 Euborellia annulipes
GTGAAAATCCCATCACAAACTATAATGAATCTTAATTGTTTAATTTTTCGTATTGAATTAATTTAGTATTTATATCATTATGAGAGACCGCTAAACATAAAATGCATTAATAAAATTGTGATTCCTTCAATTTTTAATACTAATTAAGCGGTATTATTAATTAATATAGATATTCATCTGACGAAGTGAAGAAGTAAGGTTATGTTATAATTTATTAATTCAAAAATATTTAAAAGTGAAATTAGAATCAAATTGTTCGACATGTGTGAAATTATAATTCATACAATACACCCTTGCGGTCAATTGGCCAACTAAATAAAAAATTGACATTTACGCTAACCTCACTTCCTCAGATAAATAAATATCTATAATAATTAATAATATCGCTTGATACGTTTAGAAAATTAAAGGAATTAAATTAATGCATTTTTATGCTTAGCTTTCCATCATGCTCATGATATAGGCACTAAATTACATGCCGGCTACGATGTTCCAGTCGTTTTGTATTTTATAATTTCTTCAATTTAAAGATCCAGTAAATTGAAAACATCGATAACTAGAGAAACTTTAGCTATTTGTAGAACTATTTTCTTGCAATTCACCAGCATTTTAAAATAAAGGATTGTTGTTTAATATAAAATAGGCCTAAATAGCAATAATGCACCAATGTAATAGGCCTACTTGTAATTTCTTATAACAAATTGTATTTCTTATTTATTTATTTAAAAAAAAAAAAAAAATGGGAATGTCAAATCTGAGAATTTTCAACAATGAAAGTATCAAAACTACCCATAACTGTGTGTATCAACATGACGTTCAGGAAATGTAAGAGCTTTGATAATCAATCATTAGAAAGAAAAAGAAAGAATTCGCTAAAAAATAAAAAAATCTTCCCCTAAATTATATTTGCTTAAAATAAATAAATAAATTTCCTATTAAAAATAGAAATGTATGATAATTTTTTTATAAATTGGTGTGCATGTATGTTTCTTAAATAAAACCTTCCATGTCCAATGCGATAAAGACATTTAGAATCTAGTCAGACAATAAGGCTATTTTGAGAAGTAGAGAGAATATATAGCGTATATATAGATTATATGTTTGTATTGTATATAAATATTATAAAATAGCCTATCTCTAAGTAATGTAGCAAGTCTCCCATTTCTTACTAATTATTATTCATTCATTCTTCCCACTTTATGTGTTACAAAATTCACTAAAAAAAATAGAGATAGAAATTAAATAAATTAAATATATATTATATAAGAGATTATTTAATTGATTTTGATAAAAATAAAATCTGTAATATAATAAAAAAGTGAATTACTATAGTCTGAATAAAATTTTGTAAGAATTCTTGTAGTAGGCTATCAGGTAGGAGGGGGGGGGGGGAGGATTTTACAGTTAAGCGCCTGAAATTAGGCTTTAGCGTAACTGGAAAAAGAACCTCTAAATAGAAATGCAAAGTATTAAATATGAGCCGTAATAAAAAGACATGGAGTCTCATGGAGTGCTTGAATTGTTTGCTGGAAGATAGGCAACGTTTGGAATTCAGGTATATAAGTATGGGAAAATATTGGCGTTTGGTTATCGGCCAGGGAAAAATCATGGTTTCGGCCATCGTTTCGTGGCGGCCAAGAGTAAAGTGGCCAACCTTTCGGCCGGCAAACCAGAGTCTGAAAAAATGGGATGAGACTCGCAGCAAAAAATAAAAATTTCCAAATCAATCCTTGGCGACTTGAGGGGAGAAAAAAATTTTAGTCTCCCTAAAAAAAAGGTAAAAGATTTTCACGGAGGAAAAAATTCAAAAAAAAGGTAAAATGAAAAAATTTCTATAATACAAGCCCTTTAGGTTTGTGGGGTTTTACAGTTAAGCGCCTGAAATTAGGCATTAAGCGTAACTGGAAAAAGAACCTCTAAAAGAAATGCAAAGTAAAAAAGTAAAAAAGACATGGAGTCTCATGGAGTGCTTGAATTCGTTTGCTGGAAGATAGGCAACCGGAATGGCTAATTCACTAATAAGTTTATATCTTCTCTGAAGCGGATCGCGCACATTCAATTGTTAATCTCTTAAATTGCACTACACGGCAAGAAAAAAGCCCCGAAATAATTCCTTCAGATTCTTAGGGAAAATGACCTCCTGTATCCAAATATGACTTCCGTGTTACCCCACCACGTACCGTTTTCGGGGGGGAGGGGGGGGAGCCCCTACTTATTTCCACCCCTTTTCGAAAATTATAGGGCCATGAATAGAATTTGGAGGGATAAAAAATAATATTTTGGCCTTGGGAACATTTCTTCAGAAGGTCTAGAGAGGTGAAAAGTTCGAAAACATGAACATTTGGATATGAGAGAGGATTTTGTCCCTTAAATTGCAAAACAATCATTAAAAACCTTCGGTAATACCTTCGGTAATCGAAAGTTGTGTTCTGTGCTTGTCACACCAGATTTTTTGTGTCGACATATATTTAGTTTCCGACAGTACGGTACATTCGAATTTCAAGATGTAAAATTCATAAGGGAAAATATTTATATTTCGTTACCATGGCAACCATTTCTCCTATCTTACCTATTAAATACAAGAGTGAAGTGGTCTTCAGAAGATTCCAATGGCAAAATGAGAATACACATTTTAAAGAGCATCTACAAAAATTGATTTTTGAATTTTAATCAAAATCGTTGTAGCGGATTTTGAGAAAATCGAAAAAACTGAAAAAGTGCATCAGTAAAGTACTAGTACTCTTTGGTCCATTTTGTTCAAAAGCTTCGTGTCAAGTCCCATGGGGGTGCCTAACTTAAATATAAAATTTCAACCTCGTAGCTCTTTTCGTTTTTGAGATATTTTGTTCACACACAGACAGATAGACCATGTCGCGGACTCAGGGGACCTCAAAACGTGAAGATTCATAAAAATTTCGACATCGAATTTTTGACATGAATCCAATACTTTCTCTCTTATATATTAACTTATATAGAGGTAAGAGAAAGTAAAAAGGATCGAATTTTTCTGTTATTTTAGCAATTTTTTCACTGATCTTCTACATATTCCAGCTAATATTTTTATATTTAAGTTAGGTATCCTCCTGGGACGCGACACGAAGCTTTTGAACAAAATTGCCCAAAGAGTACTGGTACTTTATTGATGTAATTTTTCCGAGGATCAGGTGGCCCGATGGCCTGGTGCAATGGACAGCACGCCTATGCCCCCGGAAAGGCTGGAGATCCTGGATTCGATTCCCAGGGGCCATGGGATGTTTTGCCCCACCAATAAAAATACACTCACAGTCTTGTTAAATGTAATTTTTCAGTTTTTTTTTTAGATTTTCTCAAAATTCGCTCCAACGATTTTGATTAAAATTCAATAAATCAATTATTCATTAGATGCTCTTTAAAATGTATATTCTCATTTTGCCATTGAAATCTTCTGAAGACCACTTTACTCTTGTACTTCATAGAAAAGATAGAAGAAATGGGTGCCATGGTAACAAAATATAAATATTTACCTACGTTTATAAATTTTGCATCTTGAATTCTAATATATCGGCGGAAACTAAATATATCTCGACACAAAATCTGGTGTGACAAGCACAGAACACAACTTTCGGTTACTGAAGGGTAAGAGAAAGTTGTGTGCTGTGCGACCAGTCACAATCAGATTTTTTTTGTCCTATATCCTTTTATTTATATAAGCTCTAAATAATTATATAATTTCAAAAATTTTATTTCAGACTATAGTTAACGAAATTTGTCTTTTATTAATTAAAAAAATCATAAAAAACAAAAAACAAATAAAATGCTCAAATATTGAGTTCCAAGTTAAAATTTAATTTTTAAATACTTATAGATCATTCAAACATCTATTATATTCTTCTGTTTTTAAATCTCTCACGTTATTATTACGTAAATGAAAAGAAAAAAGTCTAAATCTAGTCAAAAGAAATAAAAAAAAATAATGTCAAATGTCAATAAAATATAGAAGCCAGCAGACAGACAGACATACGAAATCGATGACGAAATAAATTAGAATATGCAAAGTGCATCATTCTTCCTCTACTAGCGTTATTTTTTTTTTTTTTATTTATTTGAATTTGAATTAAAAAAGAAAAAAAAAAATATTTTCAAACTCTTGAATAATTTATTTCCCAAACTCGACGGATGGAAAAATAAATAACCCAAGTGGTTGGTTAATTTATTATTATATTTATTTTAAAATTAAAAAAATAAAAATCGATTTTCATTTTTTTTTTTTACTAGATTGAAAGTTGTTTTTAAATAATTAAATTTTGAATATGCAAAATAACGAGATGCACAGTGAGGGGGCAAAAGAAAGTAGGCAACCATTTAAAATAGGCTGTTTAAAGGTTTTTTTTTTTTTTTTTAACACTCACACTTTTTTCCCATTCACACTCACAGTCTTTTCGGTAACTTTGCCCATTTAAGACTTTAAACGATAACCGTTATTGTGAATATATATATATTGGGGTCCATGCATTTGGTATCCAAATGGCTTAAATAAAATCATCGGACTGCCTGGGATTCGAACCCCCAACCCTTGATATACAAGGTAGGCGCGCTACCAACTACGCCAAGCCCGAGGGCATGTTTAAAAGTTATTATATCAATACTTCAACAATCGCAAGGCTGCTATTAAGGGGCTTGAGGAGGGAACATTGAATATTTCGTCCGAAACTACTTAGGCATTTTAAAGTATTTTCATGCGGTTTTTTTTCAAATGATTTAAATTTGTGAGCATTTTACGTAATAGACGGTAGCGTAACCAGGTGGGGGGCAAAGGGGGGCGCTCGCCTCTCCCGCCCCAGGAGCATCAAGCTTTTGACGCCCTTCGCGCATCCGGCTTTCCGGCTTTTTTCCAAAATCTAGAAATTTCATAATAAAGTCATTTTATATCACAAACCAGAAGAAAAATTACAAAAAAAAGAAACATCGAACGAGATTCGAAAACTAAAAAAAAATATATAGGGTAAGAGAAAATAAAAAAAAAGGTCGAACGGCGCCCCAGTTGAGCTTCGCCCTCTCGCCCTCAAAGGCTAGTTACGCCGCTGATAAAAGAATGCTTTTTTTTAATTACGATTAATTAAAAAATATTTTTTTTTATATATAGGTCTATTTAGAGAAAATGAAAAAAAAAAAACGTTCTATTATGAATTTTTTTTTTTTTGATCGATAAATGTAAAAATCATCAATATTCAACTAGAAAAACTAAAACTTCAACTAAAAACTAAAAACTTGACTAAAACTAACAAGGGGACGGCCAAGTGAGTATATCACGGATTCGTTTGAAAAATTGAGGTGATACTTTGAGCTAAAAAATTTTCACGTGTTTCGGCGTTTTACTCCATAGAGACCTGATTGGCCAAAAAAAATAAATAAATACCGAAACAATTTTCGCGCTTTCAAGTAGTTTCTGTTTGAAACATTACGTAACAGTCAGCTGTGGCTAGGCTGGTAGCGTAGCCGACTGGTAAGTATGTGGTCCCGGGTTCAAACGACGGAGTAAGCAATTTTTTTTTCTAATCTTTTTATGTTATTGTAACAAACAATATATTTAAAACTGTTTCATATTTTTTTTCATATTTTATTATTTTTTTTTAGTAATTAAATTTTAAAATTTTGTTAAAATTGTTTTTCGAGTTTATTTATTACCTTAAAATTAAAATTTAATTTAAATTCATGAAGAAAATATCATTTATTACAGTATTTAAATATATTAAGAAATAAAGAAGGCATAAAATAATCCATTAATTAAATAAATACGTGATATTAATAAAAAATTTATTTGCTTATATTTAATAAAAGAAATTAGGTAGTCAAGCGAATATAGATAACTTACTTTGTTAATTTACTTGTACACTTACCCCACACGAAGTAGGGTGATATAAGTCATAAAAACATGCAAAACAAATAAGTAGGCGACAATTAGCGCAGTTTATAAAGGATATTTAAAAAATTTTAAAATTTAATTACTAAAAAAAAAATAATAAAATATGAAAAAAAAAAATAATAAAATATGAAAAAAAAATATGAAACAGTTTTAAATATATTGTTTGTTACAATAACATAAAAAGATTAAAAAAAAAATTACTTACTCCGTCGTTTGAACCCGGGACCACATACTTACCAGTCGGCTACGCTACCAGCCTAGCCACAGCTGACTGTTACGTAATGTTTCAAACAGAAACTACTTGAAAGCGCGAAAATTGTTTCGGTATTTATTTATTTTTTTTGGCCAATCAGGGCTCTATGGAGTAAAACGCCGAAACACGTGAACATTTTTTTGGCTCAAAGTATCACCTCAATTTTTTTCAAACGAATCCGTGATATACTCACTTGGCCGTCCCCTTGTAAGTATTTTCTCAATCGATAAAGATCTGTGCCTGTAGGCTTAATAATGATGGAGTCATGAAAAAAACAAGACGAATGCCGCCAAATATTCTTTTATTTTAATTCTAGCCCTCAGGGCTGACGTTTCGGCCCGAGGTCTAGGCCATCTTCAGAGCCGGCTGGCAATAATCAAATAGTGTGGAAATTTTCAACAACAGCGACAACATTCAGCATGTGGTCCGCTCACAACAAAACGTAGAGAAATGAATGAATTTCCACACTTTTTGATTATTGCCAGCCGGGTCTGAAGATGGCCTAGACCTCGGGCCGAAACGTCAGCAGTGAGGGCGAGAATTAAAATAAAAAATATTTGGCTGCATTCGTCTTGTTTTTTTTCATGACTCCATCATAAATATTTACTAACAATTAAAAAAAAAAAATTTTGAGAGAGATCAAACAAGCCCCCGGGCTTGGCGTAGTTAGTAGCGCGCCTGCCTTGTATACCAAGGGTCGAGGGTTCGGATCCCAGACAGTCCGATGTATCCAACCAAATGGCATAAAATAAGAATGCCTGGACCCCAATATATATATTTTCATAATAAACGATTATCGCTTAAAGTCGTATATGGCCTAAGTTGTCGAAAAGACTGTGTGAATGTGAGTGTGAATGAGAAAAAGTGTGAGTGTTTAAAAAAAAATCAAATAATTGTGTAGTACTCTATTTTATTTGTAATGCATATTAATTTAAAAAAAAAATATAAATTATAATAAGTGTGTGATTATAAAAAAGCAAAAGAATATAAAGATGTCACCGATCGTGAAGCTTCAATTCTAAAATAATATATTTAATACTAGCTATAATATATATTAGTCAGGGCTAATTAATCAGGGTAATATATAATTTCATAGATAATAAGGAATAAAATTATAAGTAGAAAGAATGGAGACGATTAAATTAATTTATGCATTCCATATAAAATGCTCAATGTTGAGTATCGGGCTACTGTACAGTCGGCGCCACAAGTGCCTTGAGCTTTGTCAACCAAAATCTTTTTTTAACGCAACTGAAGAGGAAAGGCAACACTAAGCGTTTTAGTTGCCGAAGCTCAAGGGCCCACTCTTGAAAACATCAGGCATTTATGGCGTAGACTGTACTTTTTCAAAATTTTGGCTTTAAAAAAAAAATATAGACGATATTTTACGGTGAAGGGGAATGAATTTGAAAATATTAATTCTCCTCCACCTAAAAAAATATATATATATACGCCCTTGGAGTGACTAGATCAGTGATTCCCAACCCGTGATTGGCTAAGGGGTGCCGTGAGATAATGAGATAAACAATAAAAAATTACCCTAAGGTCTTAGGACTTGAAATAAAATAAGTCAAATTAATTAGTCTCATGTACGGTAAATGGTGATAATGGTAAATTCGGTTATTCGAGTATCCGATGAACAGTGAGCGCCACAATTAACAGTCCCCACCTGATAGCTAGAGCCTTAAGTATATGGTATAGTACTCGTATATAGTAAATAGTGAAATAATTTTAAATTTGAAAAGGTAAAATAAAATCATCTGTACCAGATCTTACGTTTTACCTTTTCGGTCATTAAAATTAATTCACTATATACCATATACTTAAGGCTCTAGCTATCAGGTGGGGACTTAATTGTGGCGCTCACTGTACCATCTATTGCAATAAGTTTGAGGCCCTCGGACCGTGGTGTAGTTGGTAGCGTTCTGACCTTCTATACCAAGGGTCGCGGGTTCGGATCCCAGGCAGTCCGATGATTTTATTTAAGCCATTTGGATACCAAAAGAATGCCTGGACCTCCAAAATACGTATATATTATTAAATACATTATCGTAAAAAATCTTATATGACCTGAGTTGCCGAAAAGACTGTGTATATGTGTGTGAGTGTGAGTGTGAATGGAAAAAAAAGTGTGAGTTAAAAAAAAAAAAGTTTGAGACTAAAGCCCGGTAGTTAGGCAGCCCAAATGGCAGCTTGTTTGACCCTTTTTAACAAAAAGAATAATCATAACATTTTTTTTTTTTTTTTTTTTAACTTTTTTCTCATTCACCCTCACACTCACACATACATTCACACAGTCTTTTCGGAAACTTAGGCCATATAAGACTTTACGATAACCGTTATTTGTAAATATATCTATTGGGGGTCCAGGCATTTCTATTTAAGCCATTTGGTATCCAAAATCATCGGACTGCCTGGGGTCCGAACCCGCGACCCTTAGTATAGAAGGACAGCACGCTAACCTCTACACCAAGTGTGTCCCTAGTGTCTGATGTTATTCACACGGTGCCGTGAACTTCAAAAGGTTGGGAAACTCTGGACTAGAGTGATAATTAATTTATTTATTTTGCTATGTGAATCTAATATTTGTTTTTAAAATGGATCAATTTATCAAAATATCGGCCAACTTCTTTAAAAAATATAGGCCTGCTAACAGACGGATGAAATTAAAATTAAAGCATATCTCTCAGCCCGGTGAATAAGTGATTAAGTCGATTTTTATCCGAAATGAGTTGAGGTCGGAGTGATTTTCTTCTTTGTATATAAGTGTCTGGCTCTAAACTTGGAAGTATAAACCTTAAGTATTTTAAACTTTAAAAAATCGTGCCGTGAAAATAAACAAAATCGACTTAACCACTTATTCACCGGGCTGACAGATAGTTAAGGTGCGCGTCTCGAAAAGTCGTTAGAAAGCTTTTGACTACCGAGTTCCTCTAGGCGGCAAGAGATGGCGTTAGTGTTGCCCATAGGTAAACAAGGGACAAATTGCATTTCATTCTAGACTTTCCAGCTAATTAATTAAAGGCAAAAAATTAATTATTTTTGAACACAATGATTACTAATTTAATTATCTACAACTTATAGAGCTCCTTTTTTTAAAATATCTTTTATTTAATGCGATTAATCTAAAAAAAAAATTTTTTTTTCGAAAATCAAAAAAAGGGCTTCTACAAGTTGTAGATATTTTAAATAGCTTTAATTTAAAAAATTTGAGGTCGATAGCTTCTAAATTGTGGCCGCTGGAAAGTCCCAAAATTAGCACCCCGAGACGCGCACCTTAACACAAATGATTGGGCGTGATTTTCATTCACTCTACATTTGAGCACTTATTTTAATAAACGAATTCATTTAAGTATTATAATCGATAAAAATTCTCCTGAAACTAGTTATATCACATGTATGTAAATATATATTGAATATATTTTTTTGATGTTTAGATAGTAAAGTGTAATTTAAAGCTTAAAATAATAATTGTTAATAAAAGAAAAAAAAAATGATATTAATTAAAAAAAAAAAGCCGTAAAATCTCATCCGTGGCTTTTATTTGCTCTATGGACATATCACAAGTAGCCTCAACGATGTAAATAATGTAAATTGTAAATAAAATGTGGTAAATGCAGCCAAGTGACTTTTTTTATATATTTTCATTAAAATAATAATAATAAAAAAAAGTTGAGCGTGTCTAGGACTTGAATTGACTTCAAGAAGAATTCATATGTAAAAATAAAAAAAATGTGGATATTATATGGAATTGAATTGTTAAATTTTTTTTTTAAATATCTTCTTATTGTATTTATATTAGTTTAGATTAAAATATTTAATATATTCCTAGTTTTATTTTTCCTGTCCTTTTTTTGATTACAATTTAGAAATTAAAGCACTTTCTGGGCTGTTAGCCGGAGGGCCTGGTCCTAAGCGAAGAAACTACCAGTGGAGTTAAGTAACGACAAACTTTGCTGAATCTACGGATAGGTGATCCCCCCAGAGACAAGAGAGATGAACGGCCGTCGCAAGCCATCGGGTATATGTTTAAAACAAATTCAATTCTATATTCTATAGTCAAATGGTGCCGAGTGACTTGAAATAAAAAAAAAAAAAAGATCGTACAGTACAGGGCCGGATCTAGGGGGGGGGGGGGGGGGAGTGGGTGCATGTGCCTCGGGCGGCAGATATCAGGGGGCGGCAAATTAAAGAAAGATTTATTTAAAAAATGGTAAAATGATATGGAATTTTGTATAGAAAATTTTGAGGGGACGGCAAATTAAATTTTGCTCCTCCTAAAAAAAGATCTCGTAGTTTCGGCCCTGATACAGTCACAACTTTCTCTTACTGTGCTGTGCGACTAGTCACATCACCATTTATTTAAAACCATTGACTATCAAAAGGGGCGCGATTGTTTTTTTTTTCGGCCGAAGGCTACTAGCTTTTTTTTTTCTTTAAATCCTTTTCGGGCTGCAGCGGCCATTTTAGGGGTGAAACTGAGTAATACAGGGATTATATTTATAAGACTAGGTTAGGTGTTTCAAATTGTTTTATTAACTTTACTAAATATTTTCGATACTAGATCTACAATCACTAGGATAATGCTTTTTTAAAGTAGTGGGCCGGGGTCAAGAGCGGATCCAGAGAGTTTCTCGTTGGGGGGGGTTAACTGGTCACAAAGCGTCCAATTCTTTCTTATTTTCAATTCAGTAATTTAAAATTCTGTACTTGTTTACCAGAATATATCA
>JAKCPI010018439.1:0-23425 GCA_023213315.1 Euborellia annulipes
ATTTCATGACTAATTAAAATATCTTTTATGAAATTTGAGGAAAATGTCTTAATATTTAGTCTGGCAATCATCACAAGTGTTAGTAGCAACAGCAACAGCAGGAATGATAACCCCCCTCCCTCCCCCTTTCTCTCTCCCCCTGATGGTCGATCGATTACGTCACTGGCAGGCAGGCAGGCAGGGGACAGAACAAGAAGAGGCTCTGCGCTCTCAGTCAGTCGGCCCGTGACCGTCATCATGAACGGCACGGTCAAAGAGAAGGACTCGAACGATGCTGTCGCCAAGAGAACTGTCTCGTGGAGTGATAGCGTCGATGAATCGGAACTTGACGTGCCAGGAACACCCCGAACACCTCGCACAAGCACAACACCAGGTCTCTCCCATTTGCTTCTTCTCTTATTTAAACGACGTTTTCTCTCTTCATCAAGTCTTTAAGACAAAAGGGGAAGGAGGGGATGTTCTCCTTTTACGATCACCCCCCTCCTTCTTCCCGAACCCAATTTTCTTCCCCCCATTAAAATTTTTTAAAATTCCTTTATTTATTCTCACTAAGCAGAGAAAATCCTCTAAATATTTTTTTTATTAAATAAAAAATTAAAACAACGTTATGATTTGATAATTAAAAAGATATTTTAATTGTGTTTCGAATTGGTCCATGAAATTCTCGATATGTTGAAAAAAAACCCCATAAAAATCCGTCGAGTGGTTTGGGGAGTTATGGGGCTAAAGAGGAAAATTTATTAAAGTTTTTATTTTATTTTAGAAAAGTTGAATTTAAATCCCTCAATTATTTTTCCATAATTAATTATACTAAATTTTAATTTAAATTTTTTTTAATTTGACTTTGACACTAGAAAGAGATCAGATCGAATATAAATACAGATAAAGAGAAAATCCTCTAAATATCAAACTAAAGTGTAAAAAATCGGTCAAGTGAATTTAAAGTTTGTGTGTGTGTGTGTGAAATAAAAATTAAATCTCAATTCTATAATTAATTATTAAAATTTAAATTTTATATGTATTTATTTTAGATCTACATCCCTCAGTGTCAAAGTCAAATTAAAAATAAAATTAATATTTTATATAATTAATTATAGAAAAATTATTGTGAGATTTAAATTTTACTTTTAGAAAATGAAAATAAAAAAAAAGAACTTTTCTTTTTACCCCATTAACTCCGAAACTACTCGACGGATTTTTATGGGCTTTTTTTTCAATATATCTAGAATTTCATAACAAATTCGAAACAGAATTTAGTCATATTTTCAAGAATCAAATCACAATCTTTTATTTAATAAAAGCCTCGTTATCTCTGAAATGCAACAAAGTAGCAAAACTTGACCGTTATTTAGACTTTGTTTGGTTCCCTCGGGGGTCAACAAGACCGGGGAAAGTTTCGTATAAAAAAAAAATTAATAAATTATCAAAGTATCTATGACGTATCTTGATCACCTTTTTTTTGTTTTGAGCTGGACACAAACGTCTAAAAGGCATCTTGATTTTATTCAAACGATTCGGAGTTGCCTGGATGATTATAAACAACATCTATTGACTGAAGATGACCGAAACGTCGCTCTGGGTTTGAACTAAGAAAAAAGAAAAAAAACTTACCTGCTGTCTATGTCTTTATTAAAGTGTTTGGGAAGTACATTTTACCTCCCTCTGCGGGCTTGCTTTAATACCTTGTTACGACCTAAAATTCTATCAAGTACAAGAGTAAAGTGTGCTTCAAACAATTTCAACTGCAAAATGAGAATATACATTTTAAAGAGCATCTAAAAAATAATTGATTTATGAATTTTAATCAAAATCTATTAAATGAATTTTGAGAAATTCGTAAAAAACAAAAAAAGTACATTAGTAAAGTACTAGTACTCTTTGGCCGATTTTGTTCAAAAGCTTCGTGTCACGTCCCATGGGGGCACCTTGCTTAAATATAAAATTTCAACCTCATAGCGCTTTTCGTTCTTGAGATATTTTGTTTACAGACAGACGCAAAACGTACATTTCCATCAAATTTCCAATATAAGAGAAATTTTTTGTTTATTTATTTAGCTGAATGGCGAGAGAAGGAGAGAAAAATTGAAATTCTTTTCTGATTTCCTTCTTAACTTGAAATTAATGATTTTGAAATTTCTTATCGTCTCTCGCGTCTCGTAATATCCTTTCATAATTAATTATAGATTTAATCAAAATAATAATAATAATAATGACGTCATCGAATGTGAACATCTCGCTATCTCTTAATCGAAACGTTCAAAAATCTACCTCTTATCTATTACATGCTTTTTTTTCTGATTCAGAGATTTGAATTTAATTTTTATGCTAGCCTATATTCACACTAGTTACACGGTCTGCCGCGAAAGGTCTAAATAGGGTATCACATTAAATTCTTGGATTCAAAATCAACGGCGAATTAATTTTAAATATTGGAATTGATGTATAACCATCTTTCTGAAATTTTCTATAATTTAAAAAAAAATCCGTCATGTAGTTTTGTTCTTAGATTTTTTTTATTAAATAAAAAATTAAAACGAGGTTGTGATTTGATAATTAAAAAGATATTTAAATTGTATTTCGAATTAGTCATGAAATTCTCGATATGTTGAAAAAAAAAACCATGAAAATCCGTCGAGTAGTTTCTGAGTTAAGGGCTAAAAAAGGAAAATTTATTAAAGTTTTATTTTATTTTATTATTCTTTTTTTTCTCTCCTTTTAGAAAAGTAAAATTTAAATCCCTCAATTATTTTTCTCTAATTAATTATATTAAATTTTAATTTTAATTTTTTTTTTTTAATTTTATTTTTAATTTGATTTTGACACTAGAAGAGATGTAGATCGTATATAAATACAGATATAGAATTTAATTTTTATTAATTAATTATTTACATTTTCTTTTTTTTTTTAATATTTAGAGCTGTTAATGCAAACATAAAAACCCTGCGGGAGGAAACTATAACTCGCCCCAATGTCTAAAATTCTATAAAAGAAAACTCAGACTAAAGCATAAACTCCAAAACTACTGAACGGAATTTCATGGAGATTTTTATTTTTAGTAAAATTACGATAAAATTCCCAGAGTAGTTTTGAGGCTATTATTATTAATTCAAATTTGGGGTAGAAAAAAACCATCTTTTTGTAAATCTCTAAACATTGAAAAAAAAAATAATAAAATAATAATAATAATAAATTCGTAAATTAGTTTCGGGAGTTAATGAGTTAAAAAAACAAACAATTATTTATCAATAATTAATAATAAAAAATAATAAATTTTAATTCTTAATTTGACTATGAAACAAAGGGATGTAGATCGAATATAAATACCGATATAGACTAACCTCTTGCTATCCAAAATAAATAAAAGACTCGCCATTGAGGTTATGTTTGTTTCTATTCTCATAAATGACCTGTTGACATTAAAATTAAATTTATTTTAATATGAATTATTCGCATCGCTCAGATAATGTGCCTTTACTGACGAAGGGGGGGGGGGGCAATAATAATTAAAAACTTCACTCTTAGGGCTCTCTTCAAGAGAAAGCATTTGTCATACTATAAAATTTCCTTCTGATTTGTCAATTAAACAAATAAATAAATAAATACGTCATCGGAGAGCAATTTCTCTTTTCTTGTGAGGACATTTCTAAGTCGAGTCATGTATTGCATGCAATACATAACTACCATGATTTCCCTCTTCTTTTTTTTAAAATAACTATCTGTACAGCCCGCCTTTGGCACCCAACGCCCTGGATATTTAAAGTTTGTTCGGACATTAAAGCACTTTGTTAGATTAAAAGCTAATTTTTTAATATGTTATTAATCACTATCAAATACGTTTAAAATAAAATTTTGAAGCAGATCTGACGCAGAGTTATCGTGTAAATAATTTTAAAAAAATTGAAATTTAACATGTAGCCTATGGGGAATGTCGACGAAACGCACACATATCGAATTATATAGCCATCTCGGCATCATTTACAAAAACAAAAAAACTTACATTTTATCAATTCACTCTCGAGGAATACGTTAAACATAAAATCCCAAAAGTTTCTGCTGAAGATATTTTAACAAGAAATTCAACAAAAAATTCTCTAAAATGAAAGTCGCCAATATTTAAAAATGAGACTCAGACTAGTCTGGCAACGTCGCAATACTCTTTTCTCGCTGTCAGTTACATTTTTTCCCCATTTGAGGATATTTTTTCTCGCAAATCGTCCATTGTGTTTAAACTGATTTGCATTAAACATTGTAATATATTAAATAAAATAAAATTGAAGGCGTTTAAGATTTAAAATAGATAGTTGATGAATGCAATGTTGCCAGTTCTATATTACGTGAAAAACTGCTCAAGTCAAAAGTCATTCATTTATTATTTTTGGTAATTAAATTATTAACTTAATACAATTATAAACTCTGACGTCACGACTAAATTATAATAAGGAATTTTGGCATTCAAATTTTTAATTTTATTTAAAAAAAATCTGGTGTGACTGTCGCACAGCACACAACTTTCTCTTACCTTTGGAGTTGTGTTCTGGGCTTGTACACCAGATGTTTTGTGTCGAGAATATACATTTTAAAGAGAATCTAAAAATTTAATTGATTTTAGAATTTTAAACAAAATCGTTGGAGCGATTTTTGAGAAAATCGAAAAAAAGAAAAAAGAAATCTTTTGGTGTCAACGTTTCGGAATCTAAATGCCTGTCTTCTTCTTTTTAGACGAATTCTTTCTATTGATTGACAGAAAATAAAAAGAGAGCTCGTGACGTAATTGAATTTGCTCTTCTCTTCTCTCAACTCATTAGGCTTCACAATTAGACATCATCAGGAATAAATCAGGAAATTTAATTTAGAAATGGATATTCCCTCTCTCTCTCTCTCTCTCTCGCTCATTACGAGTCGACTAGCTGCTTTAGTCGTATTTGGAGGGCACTAAAGAAAAAATCAACGTTTCTTTGTCCATTGAGTTTGTATATAACACTTTATTGTTTTAGGTTTGGGGGCATTTACGTACTTTGCAAAGTTCTTGAACAGAGTACAGTCTGTATATTTCTATTTTACAGGGGAAAAAATCCGATTGCCAAAAGCATCAAGTAGAAATTATTAATTTTAAATTAAAATGGATATAATTAATCGTGGACGTTTCGGTCGCCAATCACGACCTTCATCAGCACCGAAACGTCGACGATTAATGATTAAATAAAATTTAATTTCTTTTGCATCGTTGTGTGATTTAATTATTAAAAATTGAAAAATGATTCCATTTGGGCTTTGAATTCATAGAATGGCGTTGCGTGATTGTGTTATCTCAGACAACCACTCAACGCCAAAGGATTAAAACTTGGCTTTCTCAAGATGTAAGATGTAAAGAAAAACGAATTTGCCTTTTGTTTTTTCTCCCCGCTTCCGTTCATGGAGAGTTTAAATAATTCTACAAATTATAATGAATGAGTTGAGTGGTTAGAAGGAAAGAAGGAAAATGTGAGGGAATCCCACAAATAACAAGTGAATACCCTTTGCTTTTTATGACAAACATTTCCAAAGAGACTCAAATCTCAATTAGCAAGGAATCCAAGGGATGTAGAATATATATAAATAAATATATGTAAATAATTATTCAAATTATAGGCCAAACTTGGAAATTAGTGCTGACGTTAGAGGAGTGTGTTTTTTTCTTAAATAATATTTAATTTTTATTTATTTATTATGAAAGTTGACTTTCTCCCGATATACAACTAACTCTTGCATCTAGCCCTCGGGCCTTGGGGTAGTTGGTTGGCCTTCTGTACCAAGGGTCGCGGGTTCAGACGACAAAATTTATTAATTGCCTACCAATAAAAATAGAGACGGGATCTAAATGGCCTCCGTTGCCGAAAAAGACCTTCAATAAATTATAAAAAAATAAAATAAAAACGCTTGCATCTTCAAATAATTATTGCAACATCAATTGCTAAAATACAATTCAATTTTAATTAAATAATAATTGTGAAATTTAATATTTTCATTAATTTCGTTGAAGTAAAAAATTAAAATATTTTCAGGTTAATTAAAAAAAAAAAAAGAATGAATATACGGGGACAACAATTAAATTCAAAGAGACTCAATTAGCAAGAAATCCAAGAGATGTAGAATGTATATAAATATATATATAAGCAAAATGTAAACAATAGATGATAAATTCAAATTAAAAAGCATTTGTATCTCGCCTACAATGAATGAATGTGAGAATTTAAAAATTTAAGAATTTAATCAACAATAATAATTTGTTTTGTTTTGTTTCAGGTGAGTGTCAAATGAAATCTCCTCCTATTTTACGATCTTCTTCTTCTTCTTTTAAGGTAACATTTATCGTCCACTCTTTACGATACTCGTCTCAAATTAATTTAGTCCTTAAATGCCTTGTTGTGTTTTTATTTTTATTAAGCAACTATTTCCAAGGGCTAAAACAATTTTACTTTTTTTTTATTTCGACGTTTCGGGTTCTTTCGTCAGAGTGCATACGAATGCTGTGTAATTAATTGAACATTCGCTTGTACGTTTTGTCCTTTCTCGACTCGAATTCGCTTTTATATAGCTAGCTAGGCTAGGCGTGGTCACAGAGAGTTGCCTAGCTAAGCCTAACTGTTTATTATTTATTAACGAGGGGGAAATTCCTTTCAACATATTAAATCATTTGCTAGAATTCTGGTCAGTTATAAATAAAAATTTTTGCAATATTCTAACATAAGTGACCTCGAGAGACATTAACGTTAAATGTTTAGTTTTAGAACAGTCAATGGCTGGAGGGCAGGGCTACCCCCACCCCCCTCCCCTCCCCACCCCCTCCCTCCCCCCTTCATTCTGAATTTATTAATTATCAATCAAGCTTTAAAAAAAAAAAAATCGGTCAAGTAGCTTCTGAGTTTATATGAAATTGAGAATGCAAATTAAAATAATTTAAACACGCAATTTTTAGACTATTCTATAATTAATTAAATTTTAATTTTATCTCTTTTTATAAATTGAAATAATTGAGAGATTTAATTTTATTTGAATTCTCAATTCTGCATGAGCTCAGAAACTACTTGAAGGATTTTTATGGTTTTTTTTTTTTAAATATTAAATAAATTCATTGAACCTACTTTTGCCTTTTATAAATGAAACAAAAAATTATTTTATTCATTAAGCAAGCTCTTGGACTCGGTCAGATTAAAAGATATATAATTTGAATGAAGGAAAGGTTAAAAGTTAATTTCTTTTTTAGAAAGCCCTATTGACGTTTTGAACATTCCTCAGGACATATATTGTCTTTAGACACATTATGAAAAATCATTATACTAAAATCCCATCAAACTCCTTCAAGTAGTTCCGAGAGAATTGAAAAAAAAAAAAAAAAATTAATTTGTCAAAAATATTAAATTTTAATTTTATCTTTTAATATAAATTGAGATTTAACGTTATTTGAATTTTTTTTTGCTTTCTGAAAGTACTGGAAAGATTTTAATGGGATTTTCGCAAAGTATTGTGACTAATGACGATATCTGTCCTGAAGAAGGTTCGAAACGTTGGTGGGGCTTTCTAAATAAAGAATTAAACTTGGCTAATCTTTCCTTCATTCAAATTTTAAATCTTTCAATCTGTGGAGTTCCAAGAGCTTTTGTAAGAGACATTAATTGGAAAAAGTAGCTTCAAAGAATTTATTTATTTAATATTAAAAAAAAAAAGCCCCATAAAAATCGGTCAAGTAGTTTCTGAGTTTATGCGGAATTAAGAATGAAAATTCAAATAAAATTAAATTTTGCAATTATTTCAATTTATAAAAAGAAATAAAATTAAAATTTAATTAATTATAGAATAATAATTGCGTGTTTTAATTATTTTAATTCGCATTCTCAATTTCAGATGAACTCAGAAACCACTTGACGGATTTTTATGGGGCTTTTTTTTAATATTCCCTCTAAGCTTAAGGCTTGATTATACGTATTTTAAGGACATCTATCTCACTTCATCTCTTTGTTTTCCCCCCCTCGCGGATACAGAGCGTCGTCATCTTATATAATTTGATCCTCTCTAACAGCTGTTTAATCAAAGCGGAGGCAATTGAATTTCGAAAAAGAAAAAAAATGAGATGGCGAACGCGATGATGACATTGTGAGATTTGATTGAAATAAATCGACAGCTGGAATGAGTAAGAGGGGGGGGCGGGGGGGGGGAGATAATTCCCAACAAATGACCTTGGATACAGAGTATATATATTCTTATTTTTCAACATACTTGATAAGAAATTTTATATAAGGCTTGAAATCTTTTTTTTTTTTTTTTAATTTAAAAATAAAATCTCTTCCTGGATCACCTTCTCTTTTGTTTAAATAAGAAAACAAAATGTTCTTTACCGAGTGACAAACACAGAACAACTTTCAAAGATAAGAAAGTTGAGATTTTTTTATTTTGGCAAAACGAAATGAAACTGTATAAGAAAGTCTAGTTGTCTTATTAATATGTTTTTTTATTTTTTATTTTTATTTTATTTTTTTTTTTTTGTATTGATTTCATTGAGGGATGTTAACTGAATAATTAATTGAGAAAGCGGAAGTCAAAGAGAATTATTTTTTCTTCCTTTTTACTTTCTCTTACCAATGATTATATTAAAATTTTTATAAAAGATCTACAAATTAAACACTAGGTTATTTGTTTCAAAGGTTTTATTAATTAAAAATTAACACTTGATACGTATTTCCGACAATTCCTTGTCACCATCAGTTTAGAATGTAATCACTTGTGATGTTGACAAGGAATTGTCGGAAATACGTATCAAGTGTTAATTTTTAATTAATAAAACCTTTGAAACAAATAACCTAGTGTTTAATTTGTATATTTAATTTTAATTTACAAAATGTTTCAACGAGAACCAACGGTCGAAATTTTAAATCTTACTAAAAGATAGGAGAAATGGTTGCCATTGATAACAAAATTTAAATATTCTCCCATATTTATAAATCTTGAATTCGAATACATATATATGATGGAAACTATACTATTCGGTACATCAAAAAAATGTGTACTGTGCGACAAGTCACATCAGATTTTTATAAAATGCTTCCTCGCCTTGAGTGACGCAAAATTGTAGATTAGTCAGGCCGTTCTTAGTTAATTCTGTTTCCACTTGACAAATTGTTCCTACACAGAGTAGACCAAGACCGGCGACGATTCGGATTCGGGATGGATATGTGTGAGATCCGGGACGCTTAAACTGGCAACTGGCCAGTATCAATCAACATAGCAAAACAAAAAAGACAATCCCATAAAAGTAGCTGGTTAGCTAGCCATCAAGAATCATTAAAAAGACTGTAGAAATATTGGTCTGCACTATAACTAATCCCGTTCCCACAATATGCAATTTTGTGGAAGCTTGCAACTAGTGGGTGCAAGTCGCCATTTTAGATGCCAGTAGCAAGGAGATTTGTTTGTTTGCATCTGCATCAAGACAGTTTTGGAAATGGAATGAATTCTTTCTGCATCTAGGCTCGGCTTCAATTTGTACTTTTCAGAATTTGTTTGAAATAGGATCAACTTTGCAAATTTTGTCACTCATATATGTATATACTGTATATAGGCAAGAGAAAGCAAAGTAGCTCTGGTATTTTCCAGCATCACCTGACCTGGTCCAAGATGCCCAATTAGCAAATCGCAGGCCATTTTTGGGGGAGGGGGGAACTTTCTTGTTAGTGTTTTTTCCTTGTAATATATTATTTAATAGAGATTCTCTTTCTTTTCCTTATGAGCCTTCGAAATTAATTGCATTTTAATGAGCTCTTCTCTTAAATGGATTCCTTTCCAGGAATTCCTCTTCTTAATATCACCTGGCTACGCTATGATCAAATTTTATTTAATAAATCAACTTCTATTTGTACAAGTGTCGCTTCTTATTCTAGAAATTCAAAAAATTCTTTCTCGCTATCTGAGGCTCCCCGATTTTGTATCACGCTATCTTGCTTCCTTGAAATTCCCCGCCGCTTTTTGCTTTCTTGTTTGATGGTGTCTAACTCCGCCCTAATTTATTTTCCATATAGTATGGAAACTATATTTAAAATCTTGAAGATTCATTCAGATTCCATTTTCTGCATATACCTATACAGGCAAAAAAGTATCCGGAAATTGTAATTTAAATTCCCCGGGTAAATGATATTTCAAACAAATGTATTTTGTTAAGTTGATAGGACTGTCCTTAATTAACTATGCCAATATGAGCGCGATCTGGCAACCAGTTTGTTTACAGCAGCTGCTTAAGTCGGTACACCAAAGTAGTTAGTGCGTTGCGATTTTCAGTATGGATAAAAATATTGAACAAAGAATTTGTGTTTCTAACCAAATTTCGTGTGCGGAATCGTTGCGAATGTTGGAAAAGGCTTCAGTTTTATCAAAAACACAAGCGAGGTACAAAGCCTTCAAAGACGGTCGATAGATCGTTGAAGACATGCCTCGTTCTGGACGACCTTCGACTTCTTCAACTGAGGACAACATTAAAAAAATTAAGGATATGGTGCTTGAAAATCGTCATGCAAGTGTTAGAGAGATGGCCAGAGAGCTCGACATCTCTCGCGAATGATTTTGGTGGATATTTTGGGTATGAAACGCGTTCTTGCTCGAGTCGTCCCGATAAAAGAGTACCACGATTGTGACCGAATTTAAAGCGAAAAACGCAATAAACACCATCGGTCAACCACCGTATTCACCGGATTTGGCTCCGAGTGACTTTTTCTTGTTCCCCATACTGAAATTGCCGCTCCGTGGAACCCGTTTTCAGTCGATCGAAGAGATAAAACAAAATTCGCTGAAGGAGCTGCAGGCCATCCCAAAAAGTGTTTCGAGAACTGGACAAATCGTTGGCATAGGTGTATTGCATCCGATGGAGATTACTTTGAAGGCGACAAAATAAATATTGATGAATAATTACATATTTTGCGTTTTATTTACAATTTCTGGGTACTTTTTTGTCACAATTCTAAAATTAATTTTCCATATGTTTAGTTCCTTATCTGAATCCTAAAAAAATAAAAGCAAACTCAATTTAATTATCTGATATTAATTAATTAAAGAAAATAATAAATGAATTGACAGTTGGAGGTTATGTTACCATATTTAATTTTTGAATTTCATTTTTTTATTATTTTGATTATATTATTCACTAATTAAAAAGCAAACAACATCGCCAAAGCTCTAACACATTAAATAATATGAAATATAAGCTGCTAACCTGTTTTTTTTTCATGGGTTTAGTTTTTTACAGTTTTATCCATCTGCCTAGTTTTTTCCGCGGCATTTGTTCCCATGTAAAAAAGATTTGTCAACTCTGTTCTATATTGGAAAGTGTAACTTTTCTGACAGATCATCAAATATCTCCTTGGGATGCACAGAGAGCGATTTTGTTTATAAAATCAGAGCGTTGATATTTAAGAGAAGAAAAAAAAAAAAGAACTTGACCTTTGCCCTCTGATTCTATCTGAGAAGAAGAGAAGATGATTAGGCGTGCCAAGAGAGCCAAAGAGAGAGAATCCTCCAAAAAAAAGATCTCCCCTCCCTCATTTTGCCATTCCGGAGAAATTTTATATCTAAATTCGTTTTATTTTTAATTTTACATTTCAATGATTTGGCCTCTAAATAAATAATATAAAACAAATTGAAATATCGCATTTCTTTTATTCTTAATTCATAATTAAATTTAATATTATTTTTGAGGTTAAATTTCATTCAAAGAGATGTAGACTATATATAGTAGCCATTTTGAATATCTTTCAAATCAACTTTTTTTTTTGTTTCTCTTATTTCAATAAAATCATAAAACTAATAATAATTTATTTGTAAATGCAAATGAATTTTTATTCTTAAATGCTTATTTTTTTTTGACTTGTTCTGTTTATTTTAATTGCCACCTTCACGTTTGTTTACTTTTTTTTTTCAATTGTTGTGAGTAAATTGAACCTTTTTTTTTTTGTGATGACGCCTGATTTAATGAAGATGTGCTTGACTTTGCTGTATTATTGGTTGCCTAACATCCAGGAGCTTCCATTAAAAATTAAAACTTTTTATTTATAAATACATTAATGTCATTTTAAGGCGTGTTATTAATAATTTATTTTTTTAAAGAGCATATTGTTTTGTTTTTTTATTTTTATTCTTCCACCAAAGAATAAATTAAAAATGCAAATGAATATAATAAAGCTATTAAGATGTAAAATTGAAATGAATATTTTTTTGAAGAAGAAAAATAAAATTTCAATTTCCCTATTGTGATTTCAATGCGGGGGATACAAAATTCATTTGAGAGGCAAAGAATATTTATTTCCATAAAATAGAGTTAGAAATTTTTTTTTTTTTTATTTATTCTTAGCTAACTAGTTTCAAAGCCTAGGAAAAAAAAAAAAAAAAACGAAATAACCTGTATCAAAGAATGAATATCCCCCAGGGGACAGACAGACAGACAGACACATATTCAACTTTTTATTTATTATGCCTATATTACGCAATCAGAGCATTTCAGAATTCAGAATAGAATAGAATTCGACTCGGACAACTCAACATTTAACACGTCCTTAAAAAAAACTCTGCTGTTGCCACATGCCAATGCCATTAAGATTTATGCAACAGCCAGCAATTAAAATTGAATAGGTGAATGCATACTGTACGTAGCCTATACTCCTAGATTTTTTTCTTTTGGGGGGGGGGAGAGCCGAACTCATATTTAAACTCAGGATAGAATTCGCAGTGATTTTACAGCCAGGAGATTAAATAAAATAATCTTTTATTTGCCGACGTTTTGGTCGCCAATCACGACCTTCATCAGGGCAAATATTGTCAATTATACACGATATACATATTTAAAGATCCCCTCATATATTATTCATGTATGTTTTGTCCAAATATCCAATTTTTTCGACTCCCTCAGGAGCAAATCTTTTGGAATCCTCTTCGAATAGCCTCCAGGGCGCCTGGAGAAAATTTCATGACAATCGGTTTAAATTTCATGGAATCTGCCGAGATTGAATTTAATTTGTCCCGGGTTGCCCGGATATTGGAAAGCACCAAAAAAAGTACATCAGTCAAGTACTAGTACCCGAATTAAGGATTATAAAATTTATATTATAAATAACTAAAACTTCTTAGGTAAAGATCTAGTTCCTGTTAAAGAATTGACTCCAAAAATAGATACAGATCTACCCGACATAAACGTTGGGAAAGCCCAATACAGAGAACAAGGGCGGATCCAGAGGTGTTTCTCGGGGGGGGGGGGTAATCTGGTGTGACTCGTTGCACAGCACGCTATTTTTTCTTAATTTCGGTAATTCTGTACTCGTTTGCCAGAATATAAATTGCAAATCAAATTTTTAAAATTAAATTGTTTTTCGAAAAAAAAAGTATTTTTTTTTCAAATGTCGAGGGGGGGGAATTACCCCCTTTGCTACGCCCCCCCCCTTGTATCCGACCTTGGCAGAGAATGCCTAATAAATGATTTCTAATCGGGTATAATTTGAGTGTAAGAAGTACTTTATATAACAAATTTTATCGTCCAGACTTCACTAACACAGAGAAATAATTAAAATGGCTTTTTTAACGTCTAAAACGTCGAGAAATATCAAATTCTTGAGATCGAATTTCTTGACCATTACTTTGTAGCTATACGAGAAAGTAAAAAACTCGCGTCGTTCAATAAATTTAAAAAACAAATATTATTGTAAATATGAAATGATTTTCAGGCGAATTTATTTGGATAGGTCAACGTTTCGGAGCCTTCTTCAGGACCATGCGGTGTCAATAAAAAACAAATAGTTCACGCTTCCAAAATCCCTTTAACCTGGAGGATGTTATTCGTCAAAACTTTGCTTTGCTTTTAATCAACGTTTGTTATTAAAAGTTCCCTTCAATCAACAAGATAATAAAAAAAAAGTTATCTTAAAATTTTATTCAAAAAAAAAAAAAAAAAAAATCATTCCCACTTTGTTTACTTTAGAAGATAAATAAATGAACGAATCCTCGCGCTTCGTGTCAATATTTAGTAAAGAGATTGAAATTTTATTAAGTTTATTATAAGAGAGAGAAAATGCTAAATATTTTACTTTCTCTACTACTTCAAGAAATGAACACACCACCATCTATCTATTTATACGTATAATTCGTCCGTCTGTTTGACCAAATTAGAAAATAAATTTTGCACACATTTTTGGAGTGTCCAGGAAAAATACTCGGGTCTGCAAATTCTCTAAAGGGAAGGCGAAGAAATTGAAAATGGACGATTTGCCCATTGGAAAGCATTGAATTGTCCCTCTACACTATGAAAAATTAAAGTCAATTGAAATTATATAACTGATAATACAATTTAAGGTTCAGGATAGGGTTTGAACTCTGGTGGAAAACGAAACCTGTTTTTTGGCTAATTTTCAAAAACCGAATTCTGTTTTTTTTTTTTTTTTTAATTTTTTCTTCAGTAATACTTGTATTCAAATTATTAGTTAGATGCCGAAAAAGTAAAATTAAGAAAAAATAAAAAAATTATAAATTATTTATATTTTTTTCCCCCTTTTTTCCAATATTTAAATAATCTATATATAATAATAGCGGATGTCCGTCTGTCTGTCTCGCTCTGTTTGACCAACTTTCCGTTGGAATGACGAAATTTTGCTCTTTTATAGGGAGTCCAGGAAAATAAATACTCTTTGATAAAAAAGTGGATGCAGTCCAAATTAATATAATTAAATAAAAGAAACTTGTGTTTTCTTTCTTGGACAAAAATTGACATTTTTTATATTTATAAAATATTATTTTTATAAAAACAAAATAGTGTGTCTTTCGAATGACGTATTTTTACTTATTAATAAATTTATAACGGAGTATTTTATCAATTTGCCATAAAAAAGAATTTTGAATTTTGACTAAATATTATTATCTTGTATTATATATATGTGTATTGTTTCAGTTCTGATGATGGCTCTCATGGTGGCCGAAACATGATAGCGCTCCTGTAAACAAAAAATAAATATTATTGAAAATTTATTGATTTTTAATAATTATACCAGAAAAATCTGGTGTGACTGGCGCACAGCACACAACTTTCTCTTACCTTCGGTAATCGAAAGTTGTGTTCTGTGCTTGTCACACCAGATTTTTTGTGTCGACATGTATTTATTTTCCGACAGTAGGGTACAATTGAATTCAAGATGTAAAATTTATAAGTATGGCAAAATGTTTATATTTTGATACCATGGCAACCATTTCTCCTATCTTCCCTATGAAACACAAGAGTAAAGTGGTCTTCAGAAGATTTCAATCACAAAATGAGAATATACATTTTATAGAGAATCTAAAAAATAATTGATTTTTGAATTTAAAAAAAATCGTTGGAGTAAATTTTGAGAAAATCGAAAAAAACTGAAAAAGTGAATCAGTAAAGTACTAGTACCCTTTGGCCGATTTTGATTAAAAGCTTCGTGTCACGTCCCATGGGGGTGCCTAACTTAAATATAAAATTTCAACTTCCTAGCTCTTTTCGTTCTTGAGATATTTTGTTCACAGACACACACACAGACAGACAGACCATGTCGCGAAAACCACTTTTTTGGATTCAGGGGACCTCAAAACGTGAAGATCCATCAAAACCTCGACATCGAATTTTTGACATGAATCCAATACTTTCTCTCTATATATATATTACATATATACATAGGTAAGAGAAAGTAAAAACGACATACTGTCAAAGAAAACACAAGTTTCTTTTATTTAATAATACTTTTTGAGTTATTAATTCCTAAAGTTACGATTTCTCCGATAGGAAATGTATAGAGTATTTTTTGAATTATTTGTATTCTATGAAACAAATCCTCAAGCTGGCACTCGATTGGAATAGTAGTAATAATAATTTTCTTGGGTTCGGACCCCAGGCAGTCCGATGATTTTATTTAAGCCAATTGGATACCAAATAAGAATGCCTGGACCCCCAATACATATATTCATTAAATAACGGTTATCGTCTAAAGTCTTAAATGGCCTGAGTTGTCGAAAAGACTGTGTGTGTGTGAGTGTGAGTGTGAATGAGAAAAAAGTGTGAGTGTTTTAAAAAATAAAAATTAATAATAATTTTCTTTACTCAAGAGATCTTTTTCCGTATAGTACCAAGCCATAAAATATTTCTAAAATATGTTGTATACAAGTTAATTTAACCTCCATAAATGGTGGTGCGTTCTAAATAGATTCAAATGTTTTCAATATTTTCCGATTTTTTCCAAACTCTAGTTCAGGAAATCCCAAATGAGCAACGCAGCTAGTCGTTTTTTCAATTTTTATTTAACATGCCAACGTTTCGGTCGCATATAGGACCATCATCAGGGCCAAGCCATTATCCTCTTGGTCATATTGGCCAAAGAAATTATTAATATAACAAATCCAATGACCAAATCGGTCTCTAAACTCCAATTCCTTTTTCTCTTTCTCGCCAATCAGCGCCCTGACTGGCACATACACACAGGAAGTCAGTGGCTATACAAGATACTGCTCCTTTACAATAATCTCTTTATTTCTTCAAATAGACATATAATCTTTATTTTTTTCAAATCAGGGAAAGTAAAAAATGATTGGTAAAGCTTTTATCTCTTGTTGTTGTTGTTGGATGCACTCAGGATGATGATAAGAAGAAAGACAAGGGGGTGTAAATTTTTGGCTGTTATCAGAGAGAGAGAGAGACAACAGGTGTCTGGCAACAAGTGTATCAGCAAAGGGAATCTCTGAGACAGTGTATAGAGCTCTATCTATCTATCTATGTGTGTGTGTGTGTGTGTGTGTGTGTGTGTGTGTGTGTGTGTGTGTGTGGAAGGCCTCCTCCACCATCGCCATCGACTAGGTATTTAGATGATCTGATGAAATGTAGAAAAGACTTACAACAGAGAGAGGGAGAGGGAGAGGGAAGGAGGTGAGACGAAATGAAAAAAAAGGGCTTCAGTTGTGCGAATGGAACGAGAGACGCAGCAACAACAACAAGCAACAACAACAAACAGCACTTGTGGTAGGGCATTCATTCATTTTTAATTTCAAGCAGGGGCACGGGGCAAAAAAAAAAAATATGCGGCGTCAATCCAAGACTACACTGTAAAAAAAAAATAGAATCATTTTTCATATACTTTCGTGGTTTAATTTTAATATACCCAGGATATGAAATAAACTTAATATAAAAGTTTATGAACAAATTACCAACTTTTAAACTTATCTTTTTCTTTGTGTGCCGCCAAATTTTGAAATCGTTAAAAGTGCACTGCGCGACAAGTTGAGAATCACTGCTCTAAACGTTCTCAAATAACTCGACTACCTCAAGGAATTTTTATTAATATTATTTTAAGGAAACTTGAAATTATTCTTTTAAAATTTATTTCACAAATCTAAATTTATTAAATTATGATTTGAAATTCGCGCTCTATACTATTTAAATATTTATGAAGTCATACTAATTAAATAATTTTTATAAAGTAATTCAACTAAATAGCTATAAAAATTAAAATTAACAATTTTTACCAAAATAATTAATTTTAAAATATACAAGAAATTTGTTAGGTTGGCAACAAATTGAACTTTCTCATATATATTCATAAACAGTTTATGAAACAGAGTTCCTATACTTGTATATGAAGTTTTCTTGAAAATTTTTAACAGTGTAGAAATAAATGATTTTGTTTGAACCGGACCAAAAACTATAAAGGAAATCCTGTACTGAACACTTATTAACGTTTTTGTCTTTTATTATTTTTTGTATCATTTCTAGAACTTTTTTACTTTCTCTTACCTATATGTGTCGAAAATTCGATGTCAATACACGTTTTGAGGTCCCCTAAATCAAAAAAGTGCGCTTCGCAACCTTCTGTGAACGAATTATCTCAAGAACGATGAGAACTAGGAAGTTGAAATTTTATAAGTAACTAAGGTACCCCCATGGCACGTGACACGAAGCTTTTGAACAAAAACGGTCAAAGAGTACTCATACTTTACTGATGCACTTTTTCAGTTTTTTTCCATTTTCTCTAAATTTGCTCCAACGATTTTGATTAAAATTCAAAAATCAATTATTTTTTAGATGCTCTTTAAAATGTATATTCTCGTTTTGCCCTCAAAATTGTTTGAAGCACACTTTACTCTTGTGCTTCATAGGGGAAGATAGGAGAAATGGTTGCCATGGTAACAAAATATAAATATTTTCCCATACTTATAAATTTTACCTCTTTAATTCTAATATATCGGCGGAAACTAAATCTATGTCGACACGTAAAATCTGGTGTGACAAGCACAGAACACAACTTTCGATTACCGAAGGTAAGAGAAAGTTGTGTGCTGTGCGACAGTCACACCAGATTTTTTATTAAGTCTCACGCATTTCATTATAAAATAAAATGGAGCAAATTAATCTCTCAATATTCACTTAAATGTCTTCTCTCTCTTTTAATGACGTCTTTTTCTCTTCAATTTTACTCTCTTTAAAAGATTCCTTTTTTCTCTCTCTCTCTCTCTCTCAATGGAGAGCTTATTATTTTGAAGAGCTCTTCACCGAGTGAAGGAGGCATTTGGCCCTCGAGTTTCCGACTTGAGAAATAATCTAATCTTTGAGTGTTAGGCCCATTTGATAGCTAGAGAACGTTGGATGCGAAAGGGATAAAATCGGTCCTGATGAAGATCGAAACGTTCTTTTGTCAGGCCTTTGTTTGGATGAATAGAATCTCTAGCAAAAGATTTGTTCAAGCGTGATCAATCCCCCCCCCCCCCCCATTGATTTCATCTAGGACTAGAAAATTCCCCTTGTCTAGTAACTGAATATACAAATATCGCACTCCAATCTCCAATCGGGGTCATTAACCCGCGGTTTGATATTATGATGGGGATTTTTAATTATATACCATATTTTGTATTAATTATTTATTTAAAAATTAAAGCGATCTAACATCTTAGGGACACCTTCGTGAAGTTAGTAGCATTTTATACGCAATGAAGTTGGCAACATATAGCATCATTCCCATGAAGTAAGGCTCGATAGAGATGAATATTCGCAGCCGCCATTTTTAGTCCAAATGACATCAGGAATCGCTCACTTATATTCTGTGTCTCTCAATTATTTGTTAAAAAAAAAAAAAAATCATTTTAAGGTTGCCAGATTGTAAAGAAATCTTTCAAACAAACAAATTCATACACTGTAAAAAAAAATATGAATTTTCATTCATATCTCATAAACTTTGGTGGTTTAATTTTAATAGACCAGGATATGAGCTAAAATTAATATACAAGTATATGAATAAGTATCGCTTTAAAAAAAATATGAATTTTCCTTCTTTTTTCACATACTTTTCGTAGTTTAATTTTAATACACCCAGGATGTGAAATAAAATTAATATAAAAGTTTATGAACAAATTACCAACTTTTAAACTTATCTTTTTCTTTGTGTGCCGCCAAATTTTGAAATCGTTAAAAGTGCACCGCGACAAGTTGAGAATCCCTGGTCTAAACGTTCTCAAATAACTCGACTACCTCAAGGAATTTTTATTTATATTATTTTATAATTATTTTAAGGAAACTTGAAATTATTCTTTTAAAATTTATTTCACAAATCTAAATTTATTAAATTCTGGTTTGAAATTCGCGCTCTAAACTATTTAAATATTTATGAAGTATATTAAAATCATACTAATTAAATAATTTTTATAAAGTAATTCAACTAAATAGCTATAGAAATTAAAATTAAAATTAACAATTTCACCAAAATAATTAATTTTAAAATATACAAGAAATTGGTTAGGTTGGCACCAGGTTGGCACCAAATTCTGTTTTTGAAGTAGCTGATTTAACGCATAGATAATTGAAAGTGTATTATTATTTAAAATGAAATATAAATATTTAATCAATATATTGAAATAGGAACATTTTACTAACAAAATCGTAAGTATTGAATTTGAATTTTTTCATTGAAATTTTTTTTTTCTCAATTTCAAATCAATTATTGTTTGTCATTTTTCAGGTGAGGTTAGTTTATACTCCAGCCAGGGAATAAACTCCAAACTGCAATGAAAATGTAACTCTTTATTTCTTCTCAAAGAAGATGAAAATCGACATATTTTTTGTATTAAATAATTAAAATGATTTGTATTTGTGATAAATTTACTTGGAAATGTATAAAAATTTATTTTTTGATACAAATTTATTATTTTAATACTTTAATTTGTTTTATTATTTAGTAAAATTGTATATTTTAATATAATATAATTTTTTTTTAATAAATAAAAAATAAAATAAATAAAAAAAACTATTATTTCACCTAGACCACTCACTTTCCCTCAAAACTATAAACTCGTAAGGACTTTAATTTTTGTTTATTAAAGCTTTTGTGGTTTGAAATATTATTATTAGGAGAATTTTTAATTATAGACCACATATTTGTATTAAATATTTATTAAAAATATATATATTTGTACAGTATTTATATATTTTTAATAAATATTTAATACAAATATGTGGTCTATAATTAAAAGTTCTCCTACTTTCATTTTTCACAAAAAAGTATATTATTTCTCATAAACCCGTAATTTAAATTTCATATACCAAAAATGAATTTATTCATATACCCGAAAATGAATTTTTTCATATACCCGAATATGAAAGTTCATTTTTGGTATATGACCTTTCTCATATACCCAAAATGAATATTCATAAACAGTTTGTGTAACAGACTTCCTACACATGTGTATGAATATGGCTCGAAAATTTTTAACAGTGTACATAAGTATGAGGTTAAGGCGCGCGTCTCGGGGTGCTAATTTTGGGACTTTCCAGCTGCCACAATTTTGAAGTTATCGACCTCAAATTTTTTTTAAATTAAACCTATTTAAAATATCTACAACTTATAGAAGCCCTTTTTTTGATTTTCGAAAAAATAAAATTTTTTTTTAGATTAATCGCATTAAATAAAAAGATATTTTTAAAAAAATTCGCCCGATATCTTGTAGATAATTAAATTAGTAATCATTGTGTTAAAAAATAATCAACTTTTTACCCTTAATTAATTAGCTGGAATCTTTCAAATGAAATGGAATAAATCCCTTGTATCCCTATGGGAAACCCTAACGCCATCTCTTGCCGCCTAGAGTAACTCGGTAGTGAATCGTGTTCTAACAGCTTTTCGAGACGCGCACCTTAAGTGATGTGAAAGCTCGGATTAGTGGCCAGAGAAAGCAGAGTGTGGAACGTCGCCCGGTTGTATTTAAATGGCCGAAAGTATTGCAATAAAGCGGGCAGTGCGGCTAGTCAACCACAAGAAAAAGGAAGTGTTTCTTAAAAATCCTTGACTTTTTTTTACTTTTTTATTATAAATAAATCAAGTCACGTATTTTCTAAATGATCAGCTGAAAATTTATTTGTGCGAATAGAAAGAGATTGCGGTTAAGACGTTAAAATAAAACCCTTGTCTCGCTCTCTCGCTCTCTTTTTAGTTGAGAGAGCAATTCATAATATAATAATAATATTTCCTCCGTCTCCTTTTCTTTCTTAAACGATCGATAAAAAGAGAAGAGAAGAAAAAAAGAAAAAAGCTTTTTCAATTCAAAATTATTTAAAAAAAAAGAGAGCAAATGGATTTGATAAAAAAAAAGAGATTTTATTGTTGGAAAAAAATCTGGTGTGACTGGATTTTGTGTCGAGATATACATACAGTGAGGTGCAAAAAAAAAAATGGAACCTTTTGAAAAAAAAAAAAGAGCTAATGATAATCTTATTAAACATTTAATATGAAATAATGATGATTGGGAAAGCCTGGTGTAGATAGATGATGAACAACAATTGAAACTGCTGGAGGTATTTTCAGGCCAAATTTTATTCCACTATTCAGTCGACGTTTCGGGGACTTAACGCCTCCCTTCATCAGGACTCTAGACATATACAAAGGCAAACATACAGCTTAGTTTACATTAAAATGATTCTCACTCACCCTCACTCGTCTTTTTTCTTTTTTTTTTTTACATATATTCTTACAACAATAATGTGTGCTACTTACAATGTGGTTATAAAATAAACCTTCGCTGGTTTAGTCATAAAGAATGTTATATAATGGTGCCGATTTCGCTTGCTGATTGGAAGAAAGGCATTCGCAGGGCGAGTTCTCAATCCCTGCGAATGCCTTTCTTCCAATCAGCAGGCGAAATTGGACCATTATATAACATTATTTATGCCCTCGGGGCATGGCGTAGAGGTTAGCGTGCTAACCTCGTATACCAAACGTCGCGGGTTCGGACCCCAGGCAGTCCGATGATTTTATATAAGGCATTTGGATACTGTTCGCGCCAGAAAATGGATCACGAATTCTCCGCTAGATGGCAGCAGGCAGAGGACAGGAAACAAGAAACCGGAACTGGCTCAGGTCACTCTAAAAAAACCTGAAGCCAAGTCTCCACTTCGTTTCCGACTTGTGCCAAGTCTATTGCTAAAATCTGCATTCTGCTAATTAGCAAACTACATCGTTCTGCGTCCCTACCAAAACCCCGAGCTGGTAAACGGTTTAGGGCCGGAATTCCACTTATCTGATACACTACTTGACTTCTGCCTATCATCTGATTCTCCTTCGATTTACTTACGGAACCACGCCAGATATATCATTCTTCATCTACCACACCACGCCATTCTATTATACTCATTATTCATCCAATCTCTTTTCCTCAATTTATTTTCTTCCATTCTTAATTACCGGTTATTCAAAATTTTCCACCCTTCCGGCCCAAACCAGTTTAAATTTTATTTTCGGTTCAACTTTGAAGAAAGAAGAAGTCTTTTTTTTATAACAAATTTGTGAATAAATTAATTCTGTTTCAAATCAACGTCTTTTCATTCCGTTTTCCCAGGAGTAAGTCGGTCTTATGTAAGCTAAAAATACAGTCCTACCCACCATCTTCCAGCATCATTTGTAACCCGACAGATACCAAATGGCTTAAATAAGAATGCCTGGACCCCATATATGTATATTTATTCAATAACGGATATCGTTTAAAGTCTTAAATGGCCTGAGTTGCCGAAAAGACTGTGTGAATGTGAGTGTGAATGAGAAAAAAGTGTAAATGTTTAAAAAAAAAAAAAGAATATATGTAAAAAAAAAAAAAAGACGAGTGAGAGTGGGTGAGAATCATTTTAATGTAAACTAAGCTGTATGTTTGCCTTTGTATATGTCTAGAGGGTCCTGATGAAGGGAGGCGTTAAGTCCCACGAAACGTCGACTGAATAGTGGAATAAAATTTGGCCTGAAAATACCTCCAGCAGTTTCAACTGTTGTTCATCAAATATGAAATAACTTGAACATTTCTAAGTAAATTTAACACAAATCCCATATCATTTTAATAAATATTTACAACGATAAGGAGAAAAAAAAACAAAATCTCCTTTCTCTCTCAC
>JAKCPI010018440.1:0-12713 GCA_023213315.1 Euborellia annulipes
TAATTTTCTTTTCATAATTAAGAAAAGGCGAGGGTCCAGGAAGGCATAGCCCCCCTGGCTAGACGCGGGCAGCGCGGCTAGTCTTATACTATTAAACGAGCAATGTCTCGAAAACGGTTCTAACGATTTTTTTCAAATTTTAAATATATACTATATATTTGTGGTCCCAAAATGAAATTGTGCTAGGTCTCATGTTTGGGAAAATTCGAGTATTTTAATATAATAATAATAATACAAAACAAATTGCGTTAGGGCTTGACTTTGGGAAACTTCAAGTACTAGTATTTTACTGGTGTACTTTTTTAGTTTTTTCCAATTATCTTGAAATTCGTTTTAAGGATTTTATAATGTTCAAAGCCTAGTGGGCTTGGTTCCTGGTCAAACCCTCCCTCTCTTTATCCAGGACCCATATATTTAAATCTCCACAAATATTAAATTTTAATTAATGTGCAATTTTGTAAATTTAATTTTTTATATCAATAATTACTTACAATGTATTTAATTTAATAATGTCAACAAGACCAATTAGTAGAAAAATATCTATTATTTAAATTCTATTATTAAAATACTAATTATTAATTAATTTTATTGAAAACAATAATTTTTAATTGTCACCATGCTTACGCATTAATATAACTTTCATAAATTGGCAATAGCCACATGAAATTAGACTCAATAAATTTAAAAACAATTAGAATAAATAATTAATTAATTATTAGAAAATCAATTATAGACAATGATAAACATTCAACATTCAATGTATTTAATCTTTATTCAATAAGTCTTTTATAATAAATATATTTTATATTATACTCAAAACGTGCATTTAATTATCAAAGTTATAACACGCATTTCCTGGGCAACTCTCTTACGTATATCTCATGATTAAAGTTTTCTTATGAGGCACTCACTGTCTCCTTCCTCCAAGTATCCACTCAGTCAGTAATGTCGCTATTCCTCAAAACTCTCCCTGGACTGTTATTTCTTATTTTGGTGTTTTTATTGATGTTTCCATTCAGGATCAAATTGTCTCGTTATAATTTCTTTCAAATTTTAAATATTTTCTTATTTCTTCTATACAAATCTAATTGCGCTCTTCGAGTAGCAGTACTTTAATTATGTACTTTTTTTAGTTATTTACAATTTTTTCAATATAAAAAAAAGACCGAGATCCTGCTTGGTCACCCCGGAACTAATTTATATTAGCCCAGACGGACAATAGCGAATTATATAAATAACAGGAAGATTGAAGTTCCATTGCGTCCATGAAGACCGTCTTTTGAAGACCACAAATATTTTATAGGATTTCGGTGGAAACTAACATAAAATCTGGTGTGACAAGCGCTGAACACAACCGAGCTACATATACCACACAATGATTAATGTTTGTGCATTAAGAGAGAAAGGGTGGGTTATGAAGGGTGTAAATCGTAAATTGTCCCTCCCACCCCCTTGGCATGACGATGACAAGGCCAATTGAGTTACAAGCGTCGCCTGCTCTGATTGGCTTAATCGCGATAGAAGAGCACTGGGTCGATAACAGGACGCCCATGGAGGGGCCCATTGTTGTTACATAGCCGAAAGGCAAAGAGAGATCTCGGATACAGCACAAATTAATTTCGTTAAACGAACGTCACTTTCTTTAAGAAAAAAAAAAAAAAAGGAGAAAAAACTCCCTCAACTTCTTCTTCTTCTTCTCTTTAAAGGGGATGCATTTTAAGAAGCGTTTGTTTATTTGTTTTGATAATTAAGGGGGCGTCTAAACGTTCTTTAACTCTTTAAAATGTATATTCTCATTTTGCCGTTGAAATCTTCTGAAGACCACTTTACTCTTGTTCTTCATAGGAAAGATAGAACTGGTTGCCATGGTAACCGAATTTAAATCTTTTTCTTTTATTAGATTAAAAATCAATTATTATTTAAATTCCCATTTTTTTTTTTATTTCTGTCTTTAATTGTTTCCGGGAAAACATATATGTCTTCTCTCTCTCTCTCTCTCTCTCTCACTTGCAAACATTATCGCCTGTCTCTCCGCCTTCTCTCATAGGCCTAATGTTAATTTCCTATAGGGATTTGTATGTTAATTTCGATTCAAAAGGGGGTCCCCTTTGGAACTTTTTACGCATTTAAAATTTTTTTTTTCCAATTCTTATGAAATTTTGTATTTATTTACGATTCTATATTGTGTATAAAATGTCCAAATATGAGATTAAAATTTTGAAAAATAACCATAGTTTATTTGAAGCAGTCAACATTTAAAATGCAAGTTTGAAACTAAGGTGCTATCGGAAACTAAATATATCTCGACACAAAAAATCTGGTGTGACCAGCACGGTGCACAACTTTCTCTTACCGAAGGGTAAGAGAAAGTTGTGTGCTGTGCGCCAGTCACACCAGATTTTTTATTATTTATTTTATGTAATTTAGCCCTATTCGATTAGATTTAATTTTATTCTTCAATAATACAGAATCTTTTTGGATCGAGTGTGATGCATAACTCTAAGGCGCTCTGGAAGAAGAGTGGCGCCTCTGCTGGCAAATCGGGTCAATTAACTTGCCGTTCGCTTGTAGGCATAACGTCCAGGCGCTAGAGATTTATCCAATCAGACTCCCATCCCCGATGACTCTAAGGAGAAAACAATAAAAATTTAATTATATTACAATTTTTATTCTACTAGTCACGTCGCTTCGCGCTTAGCCGGGGGGCTTCTGCAGCTGGCCAACCTGCGGCGGACCCTCGCCTTTTCTTAATTATGAATAAAAATATAATAAAAAAAAACTTTTAAAAAAAATGCTTTTATTCAAATTGAACTAAAAAGAGATAAATAATTTAATTGTTCTTGTTAAAATTGTTGAATATTTATGACTTAAAATAAAAGCGTGGGGCGCTTCAAAGTGATTCCGAGGCTCTAAGGATATACAATTCCTTAAGCTATCAATGTGCGCCCCACGCTTTTATTTTAAGTCATAAATATTCAACAATTTTGAACAATTAAATTATTTCTCTCTTTTTAGTTCAATTTAAATAAAAGCATTTTTTTTTTATTATATTTTTTTTAGAACGTTTTAGAACGTTATTTAATCCTCTTATCTGCCTACATAGTTAGATCGATTGTGTGTGGGTGGAATTATTCCCCGGAGATCAGAAATTCCAAATGAAGAGATTTGCAATAGCGCGGATTATCGTGGCTGAAGCAGCAGCAGCAGCAGATGTTCAAATTGTAATTGTACAAAAGGGAAAAGGGGGAAATTGCACGCCAGGAAGGAAGGAGGCTTTGCCCTCTTCTCTAAAAGGACCCCCTCTCTCTCTCTCTCTCTCTCAGGACGAATAAAAGAGAGAAAGAGAAGGAGCCAGCCAATTTGGCAACTGAACGTTTCGCTTTTATCTTTATAATAGAGAGAGAGAGAGAGGAAAAATTGATCGCTGTCTGATATTTGAAATAATCCCTCTCTGTGTCTTTTATCTAGGGGCGATAGCTACATGTACAAAGTTTCTCTTCTATTTATTTATTCCCTTAAAAGGTGAAATGAAAGACAATTATTACGCGCCCCCTGGGGGGGGCACTCACTCTGTGAAGAGCTCTCTAAAATAATAAGCCACTCCTTTTAAAGGGGGTAAAATTGAAGAACAAAAAAATCTGGTGTCACATAGCACACAACTTTCCCTTACCTTTGGTATGTGTTCTGTGCTCTTGTCACACCAGATTTTTCGTGTCGACATATACGTATATAGTTTCCGCCGATATATTAGAATTCAAGATGTAAAATTTATTAGTATGGGAAAATATTTATATTTTGTTACCATGGCCTCCTATCTTCCCTATGAAGTACAAGAGTAAAGTGGTCTTCAGAAGATTTCAATCACAAAATGAGAATATACATGTTAAAGAGTATCTAAAAAATAGTCGATTTATGAATTTAAAAAAAAATTCGTTGGAGCAAATTTTGAGAAAGTCGGAAAAAAAAACTGAAAAAGTACATCAGTAAAGTACTAGTACTCTTTGGCCTATTTTGATTAATAGCTTAATTTCACGCCCTAGGGGGTGACTAACTTAAATACAGGGTCCGCCATCTAACTTTTTTTTTAACTAGCCCCACATAGCACTGCAACCAAAAAGCGGACATTTAGACGTCGAAGGGACGATGCTGCAACTTTGGGACATCGCAGAACGTCCCTGCGGCGTCGAAATGTCCGATTTTTGGTTGCAGTGCTATGTGGGGCTGTTATTTCAACACTGGTAACCTTAATGTCACTTCTGATTTGACAGAAAGTCAGTTTTATCCTTCCGCTGAACGAAAATGGTTGTGTATACGCTTGAGGAACGCGTGAAAATAGTGCAGTTTTACTTTGAAAATCATGGTAATGTTGCAGAATGTGTGCGACAATTATGTACGGAAATGGGAAGAAAAGAGGCGCCGTCAGCACCGTATGTGCGTTTTCTTTTGAAGAAATTGAGAGAAACTGGCACTATTATTGACAAACCAACACGTGATAAGCCAAAAACAGTGCGCACTACCGAGAATATCGCAGGAGCCGCCGTTACGGTTAATGGCGACCGCCATGATTTCTGATTGGTTGTTCCCGAGACTTGAAGAGCTAGACTTGGACAACATTTGGTTCCAACAAGACGGCGCTCCGTGTCACAGAGCTAAACTTAGAATCGATCTTTTGCGCACTGTCTTCGGAGACCGAATTATCAGCAGAAATTCTGATGTCGTTTGGCCGCCTCGGAGCTGCGATTTGACACCGTTAGACTATTATTTGTGGGGAGCCGTCAAAGACAAATGTTATGCAGACAAACCAGACTTTGAAGGACAACATTCGTGCAGCCATAGCTAAAATAGAGCCGTATACTATCACAAATGTACTCAAAAATTGGACCGACCGTATGGCGTACTGCAAGGCCAGCCGAGGCAGCCATTTGAATGAAATAGTATTTCATAAATAATCGGAAGGTGTATAGTTACTTCACTATGAAAAAATAAATTTGAAAATTCATCCAACCGTTTTTGTTTTATTGCATTTAAAAAAAAATGTTAAATGGCGGACCCTGTATAAAGTAGATACTTAGGGCTTATAGTTGGTAGTTCAATCAGGACAGGTGAGAAGAAGAAGAAAATTCACAGCTAAGTTATATTTCATTATTTTTATTCCCATTCTGTTGACGTTTCGGCCCCGGCGGGACCGTCCTCAGAAACTTAATATATTCTTTGATGTCATTCTGTGAATACTAACTATGGACCAAGAACACAGAGTGACATCAAAGAATATATTAAGTTTCTGAGGATGGTCTCGACCGGGAAAAATAATGAAATATAACTAGTTGCGAATTTTCTTCTTCTTCTCACCTGTCCTGATTAAATTTAAAGTTTCAACCTTCAAAGCTCAATTCCTTCATGCTTAAAATTGAACACACACACACACACAAGACAGACAGACCATGTCGCGAAAACCACTTTTTTGGATTCAGGGGACCTCAAAACGTGTATATCCATCAAAATCTCGACATCGAATTTTTGACATGAATCCAATACTTTCTCTCTCTATATATATTAACATATATATAGAGGTAAGAGAAAGTAAAAATTTGGTTTTGGAAGTTGCCCAAATAGAGCGTGACAGACATACGGACGAACATTAGCGAATTATATATTGTAAGCATTTTTATATTTTTGAATTTGCCTCCCAACCCTTGGCATGATGTTTTTAATAAATATTATGTCAAGGGATTATTAGTTCATACATTGGCCACCCTGACTACGAGGGTGCTTCGGGCTGGCTTGCTGAACGGGCAAGCAGTTCATTATGTATTATGTTCTCGTAGGAGAAGGTTATGCCTAAACACATTATTTATGTTTATGGATGTGTTTAGGGGTCCCTTTATGTTTTTATGCTTTTCTGTTTTTATGTTTTATGTTTTATGTTTTGTACATATATCTCCCCCCATTGTAAATAAATTTGTATATAGAAGAATAATTATCTTATTAAACTTTCTACTACCTCATCCGTTTTGCCGACCAGACACCAAAGCGGTTTATTTTCAAAAATAAATCGCCTACAATATATACGTAGATAGATAGTAGATGGATAATAGATGGTAGGAAATTAAATAAATCTCTTTTAAATCTCTCTAGAATGTTTTTTTTTCCTCCTCCTGTGTGTGTATATGCATGATTAATTAGAATGAGAGAGAGAGAGAGAGAGAGAGAGTGTTTTTTTTTTAATACGTACACCCTCAATGTCCAACTCAACTTTCTCTCTCTCTCAATGGAGAATCCATGTTCTTTTTTTTTTGTTTGTTCTCCGCCGTTCAATTCGTGCTCAAGTCTCTTCTTCAACGATTCAAAGTTAAATTCACTCCCCGATCAAATAAGGCATTGGTGTGAGTCACATCACAGCTTTAAAAAAAAACTTTTTGTTTCTCTCTCTCTCTCGTAAATGAAAAAAAAAAAAATTCCATCAATATTTGAACAAAGTTGTTAAAAGACCTTGAGGATTGTCGTTAACTGATATTTAACAAGTAATAAAAGAAGACTGAATATTGATACTACAAGTATTGGAAATTCCATGTCGAGATTTTGACGGAAATACACGTTTTGAGATCCTCTGAGGAGTGAACTAAATATCTCAAGAACGAAAAGCGTTAAGAGGTTGAAATTTTATATTTAAGTTAGACACCCCTTTGAGACATCACATAAAGTTTTTGAACAAAATTGGCCAAAGAGTACTAATACTTTACTGATGCACTTTTTCTCGATTTTATCAAAACTTGCTCTAACGATTTTGATTAAAGGAGGAAGGATATAAATGCAGGCAGCCAAGAAATAAAAACGCTCTCGATTCCCTTTGAATGTCCAGACGTTTCGGGCAAAATTTATTCGCCCATCCTCAGTGAACTATTCTAGTGGGAGAGAGTTAAGTCTCCTTTGGTATACATAGTTGTTGTTAGGTCCTACTACGTATTCTATTTAATGTAACAATATGATGATAAATGAGTTTGTTGTTGTTAAAATTTTTTGCTATTTTCATAGTCAAGATACAATCAAGTAATGTGAAGAAAGACAAATTAGAAGAGAGACAAATTAGATTTTGATTAAAATTCAAAAATCAATTATTTTTTAGATTCTCAATAAAATGTATATTCTCATTTTGCCCTCTAAATTGTTTGAATCACACTTTACTCTTGTACTTCATAGAAGGCCATGGTAGCAAAATTTAAATATTTTCCCATGTCTGAATTCTAATATATCGGCGGAAAATAAATACATCTCGACGCAAAAAATCTGGTGTGACAAGGGCACAGAACACAACTAGGGGCCATCTATTAATTAAGTCACACCTACAAGGGGGGGGGGTATCACCAGAATGTGACATTATTTGACAAGGGGCAGGGGGGTGAAAAACCTTGTGACGTCACATTTCAAAATTCGAGATGCCCAAACTTATAGGTGAACAAAAACATTTTTAATATTTACGAATGCAATCTATATTTTTTAATACTTTAGCACTCTCGCTATGAGATTATTTATTATTATTATTATAATTAGCAAAATTAGGTGTCTATTATTGATAAAATTGGAAAATGTGTGACGTCACATCAGGGGGGAGGGGTTAAAAAGTCTTGAAATTCGTGTGACGTAATTTATAGATGACCCCTTACCAAAGGTAAGAGAAAGTTGTGTGCTGTGCGACTAGTCACACCAGATATGGATAGAGAAGAATTCTAGTTGTTTTGTTTTAGTTGATTGTTACGAAAACAAGATGATTGTCCGCCACTGCATTAAAACATGAGCAGACAATTTAATTACTCTTTTGAATTATGCAAAAAGCAAAGAATAAATAGATCTCGTGAAGAACGAACGATAAAAATAAATTGTTTTTTTGCTTAATAAAAATGTTAATATATGTGCATATAATGAATGAGAGGGAGTCAAGTTGTTGCATTATGTAACAAAAAAAACAACAACGACGACGCGAACCCTCTCTTTTTCTTTTAATGTTTGTGTGTTTGTGTAACAGAGGTGCTGAACGATGCCATTTTCGATGAGGATCACGATGAGATGGTCGTCGTCAAGGATATCGAAATGTTCTCAATGTGTGAACATCATTTGGTGCCATTTTATGGCAAAGTCTCTATTGGATATTTACCTTGCAAGAAAATTCTAGGATTGAGTAAACTCGCCAGGATTGTCGAAATATTCAGTCGAAGACTCCAAGGTATTTGTTTCTTTTCAACAAAAAACAACCCTTTTTTTGGCATAAATCATCGTTTATTTTAGTTAATAATAATTCTGCTGGCAGATGCATTCAATTTGAAGGTTAGGTATTATTGACGTGCGTGGCTAACTTCGCATCGGTTACATTCGTTGCCAACTTCACTTCGTTCACAAGCAATTTAATATTAAACAATGACAATTCTAAATTTAATCTTATTTCTAATTTTTTTTTTTTTTTTTTTGTTCTTTTTTGTGTTTTTTTTTTTTCCTCTCTGTAATTGGAAGAAATTCTGTTGAGAGATTGCTGAATAAATAAATAATTTTAAAAAGGATAACGTTCTTATCAGAGTTGGGTTATTTACACGGTTTTTCAGTTATTTACAAAAATCTCGTAAATAATTGTAATTTACGTAAATAGCTCAGGTGTGCAAGCGCGAACCCTTCGAGAATGGAAACTCAAATAAAATTCATTAAAAAATATTTATTTTTTTAGATAATTTTATTCAAAAATAAGATGAGATGCTTTTAAATTTGTTTTAATCCAAATTTTGTTTGTTTTTTTTTTTATTAACCATATAAAGTTTCTTAAAAGATCTAATTAAGATTAAAGTAAATAGTGTAGTTTTTCCTTCTTTTTCTATTCCTCTTGTTATATTTTAATTAATTAATATCAGATAAACTTAAACAAAAACAAATATTACTTTTGAATTTTTTTTAAATCTTGAGGTTTCATATAGGCCTAGTAATGAACGATTGTCAGACCAGATACCACTTTCCGGGCCATATATATTCTAAAATTAATTTTCCTTGTTTAGTTCCTTATCTGAAAGCAAAAAAATAAACGCAAAGTGAATTTAATTATCTGATATTAATTAATTAAAGAAAATAATAAATGTAGTCACAAATGAAATGACAGTTGTAGGTTAGGTTACCATATTTAATTTTTGAATTTCATTTTTTAATTATATTATTAACATTTTGATTATATTATTCACTAAATAAAAAGAAAACATCATCGTCAATGCTCTAAAACACAAAAAAATATGAAATAAAAGCTTTTAACCTGTTTTTTCAGGCAGTTTATTTTTTATAGTTATTTACGACGACCTAGTTATTTACAAGGTAATAATTTACTCGTATGTAAATAACTTTCCAACTCTGGTTCTTATCCTGAACAGAATATGGAAATCTCTTCACTAGATTTCTTAAAAAATGGGGCACTAGATTTTTATAATACAATAATTTAAAAATTGTAAAAATTATTGTATCTATGTTTGTATATATGAATATTTTTTTTAAATCATTGATTAAATTTAGAATTGTCATTAATTAATGTTAATTAAATTTGTCAATTAGTAGTTTAAGATTCAAATGTTGGTAATTAATGTGTGAGCAATGCATGTGAATGAAGTGAAGTTGGCTTCAGTTAATGTCCATTGTTCAAAGTGAATGCTTCTACCTGATGACGGCTTCAGAAATAGCAACCGAATTATTATTGTAAGCTAAAATAAATCTCGATTTATAGTAAAAATGTCTTATTTCTAATAAATTTTCATTTTTATTAATGATAAGAAAATAAAATCTGTGTACTGAAAATAGATATGCTATGAAGCTCCTAAACAAATTTTGTGTAAATCAATTTTTGTTTGGTAATTATTTATTTCGTGTTAGACGATTTTTTTTTATTTATAAACACCCTTAAATGAGTTTTCCCAAAAATAAAACCAATGTTTAAATTAAATTCTCTACAAATTGTAAAAATAAAAAAATTCCATAAAAATCCGTCTTGTCTTGTAGTTTCGGAGTTTAATAAAGGAAAAGTTAAAAATTAAAATTCTATAATTTATAAATTAATTAATTTATAAATAAATTAATTAATTAAATAGAAAAATAATTTAATTAATAATTTTTTTTATTTGATTAGTCAAAAAATCTAAGAGATGTAGAGCGTATATATTCATATACATATCTATATATAAAATTCTTCTTTTTTTTTTCAATGTTACCAACCCCCTCTATATTTTAATAATTTTCTTTTTTTTTTTTCTTTCAGTTCAAGAAAGGCTGACCAAACAGATAGCAATTGCAGTCACAAAGGCTGTCCAACCCGCAGGCGTTGCTGTTGTTGTCGAAGGAGTGTAAGTTGTCAAAAATTTTACTTTTAAAGTGAAACTTCTTTATTTTATACAAAAATTTTATTGCTCAATGACGTCACTTGAGAAGAATGCATAGAAGTTTCACTTCTCTGATATTAACTATGAATACAAATTCAATAATATTAATTTGTTTTTTAGGCATATGTGTATGGTGATGCGCGGCGTGCAGAAAATCAACAGCAAAACGGTGACGTCAACGATGCTGGGCGTCTTCCGGGATGATCCCAAGACCCGGGAGGAATTTCTCAATCTGGTCCATTCGAAATAATAACAGTATTCGCTCGCTCGCGATCTAATTTATTTTCTCTCCCTTTTCTCTCTCTCTCATTCCTTTTTTTTTTTTTTTTTATTAAATCGACAATCGAGACGATCTCATATTGAAAGAGGATCTCTTCTTCTTCTTTTTAATCTTAAGACAATAAATAAATAAACCTCCCTCTCAATATGGGTGGCGTCATCAAACGAATCTCGCTCTTGTTTTTCGGTTCTGGGACCAAAACAAAATCAGAACTTCCTTTAAGTTTATCCCCTCCCCTCCCCCTCCCCCCCTCCCCCTCCAGGCGCGGATCCATTGAAATCAAATTTGATAAAATTTCTGCCCATTTATTAATAAAAACAAAAGTAAAATGAATTTAAAAAAACACTAGATAATATTTCTTTGATGGTAAAACTCTTATGGGAGGCCTTTAGTCTTATTTCGATTTCAGTTCAAAGATAGCGCCACGGTCAAGGGCGCTGGTGTCGGTTTTTTACATGTAAATAAAATGTAGTTACTGATTTAAACACCGTTGTTAAATTATCAATGCTTATGGTGGAAAAATCTATTATTTATCTTTCTTGTTCGGATTTTTTAAATGTCAGAGGATTTTCGGAATTAAAATTATTCTTTTATCTTTTCTGAGAATTTGTTTGTATAAAATAATATAAAAATGCCTTCAGGAGGCAAAGCTATTCGCATGTTGAGTCAAAAACACAACTAATACGAAAATTTGCCAACAGATGGCAGCTTTATTCAGGGCTATATTTATTCTGATGCATTAGATTGGTCTTTTAACAATGCTGAATATTATTAGATATCATTTATAACAAATTTATATAAATATAAGGCTTTTAGGTGCTCTGATAATGGCGGCTGTTAGACTATCCTGCCATCTTTTGCAAGAGTGCTGAACTATTTAGCCGTTTTTTTTTACTTTATTTAATTATTATATGTTGGATATTAATGATTTTTACATTTTTAGATTAAAAAAAAAATTAAAATTTTCATAATAGAAATTTTTTTGTATTTTCAATAAATATAAAATTCATTATTTTTTAATTAATTATAATTTCAAAAAAAGCTTTCTATTAAGTAAATTGTTCATGAATTTAAAACATTTCAAAATAAACCGCATAAAAAAATACTTTAAAATACCTTTGTATTTTCGGACCAAAGATTTAATTTAAGGGATTATCTAGGATAATCGCTTCCTTTCTGTATAGGCCTAAATATATTGGAACATATCACCTAGTGTTTTTGAATTCATTTCATCTAACTACTACCTATGGTTGGTTACCAACTAGATAGACTCTTGCCGGTCTTTGGATCCGCCTCTTTCCCCCTCTCTGTCTCTCTCTCTCTGTCTGTGTCTTTATAAATCGCATTCCTATCGTGATATGTGTATTTTAAATAAATAAATAAATAAAGACTTCGCGCGAATGAAATGCAAAAGTTTTCATAATTGAGAGATCAAAACTCTGATTGAATAAAAATTTCAATCAAATTCGGGTCCAATTTCTTCTTTTTTTCTTTTATTGCTTCCAAATTTTGAAGGGACCATTGAAATCAATTTGTGCCAAAGAGGGAAGGGGAAACAAAAGGGTCGTGATCCTATCATCTTCAATTAATTTTTTAAATTAACTATAACTTAACCTCAATGCCCTCAGGGCTTTCTTTGCTGCTTACAGTAGTATGTTAGAGCAGACCTATATGTCTTGCAAAACAAATTGCGTTAGGGCTCGTCTTTGGGAAAATTCTAGTAGTAGTACTTTACCGATGTACTTTTTTTTTTTACTTATTTCCAATTTACTCGAAATTCTCTTTACCAATTTCTTTCAAATTTTCTATATTTACGATTTGCGGTATACAAAATAAATTCCGTTTGATCTCGTCTTTAAAAAAACTTGGAGTATTAATACTTTACTAATGTACTCTTTTTTAGTTTTTTCCAATTTACTCAAAAAAAAAAAAAAAAAAAATATAGCTCCAGCTCGGTCTTCCCGGAACTAATTATTAATAAATCAATTCTTCATACTAGGCTGTGTTTTTAAATTATTTATTTATCATAAAATGACCTGAAT
>JAKCPI010018441.1:0-15903 GCA_023213315.1 Euborellia annulipes
GTATTTTAATAAAATAATAATACAAAACAAATTGCGTTAGGGCTTGACTTTGGGAAACTTCAAGTACTAGTACTTTACTGGTGTACTTTTTTTAGTTTTTTCCAATTTTTTCGTTTTAAAGATTTTATAATGTTCAAAGCCTAGTGGGCTTGGTCTCCTGGTCAAACCCTCCCTCTCTTTATCCAGGACCCACATATTTAAATCTCCACGAAATATTAAATTTTAATTAATGTGCAATTTTGTAAATTTAATTTTTTATATCAATAATTACTTACAATGTATTTAATTTAATAATGTCAACAAAACTAATTAGTAGAAAAATACCTATTATTTAAATTCTATTATTAAAATACTAATTATTAATTAATTTTATTGAAAACAATAATTTTTAATTGTCACCATGCTTACGCATTTCCTGGGCAACTCTCTTACGTATATCTCATGATTAAAGTTTTCTTATGAGGCACTCACTGTCTCCTTCCTCTAACAATTGTAAGTATCCACTCAGTAATGTTTCTATTCCTCAAAACTCTCCCTGGACTGTTACTTCTTATTTTGGTGTTTTTATTGATGTTTCCATTGAGGATCAAATTGTCTCGTTATAATTTCTTTCAAATTTTAAATATTTTCTTATTTCTTCTATACAAATCTAATTGCGCTCTTCGAGTAGTAGTACTTTAATTATGTACTTTTTTTTTAGTTATTTACAATTTTTTCAATATAAAAAAAAGACCGAGCTCCTGCTTGGTCACCCCGGAACTAATTTATATTAGCCCAGACGGACAATAGCGAATTATATAAATAACCGGAAGATTGAAGTTCCCTGCGTCCATGAAGACCGTCTTTTGAAGACCACCAGTATTTTATAGGATTTCGGTGGAAACTAACATAAAATCTGGTGTGGCAAGCGCTGAACACAACCGAGTTCTGCTACATATACCCCACAATGATTAATGTTTGTGCATTAAGAGAGAAAGGGTTATGAAGGGTGTAAATCGTAAATTGTCCCTCCCCCCCCCCCTTGGCATGACGATGACAAGGCCAATTGAGTTACAAGCGTCGCCTGCTCTGATTGGCTTAATCGCGATAGAAGAGCACTGGGTCGATAACAGGACGCCCATGGAGGGGCCCATTGTTGTTACATAGCCGAAAGGCAAAGAGAGATCCGTCTCGGATACAGCACAAATTAATTTCGTTAAACGAACGTCACTTTCTTTAAGAAAAAGAAAAAAGGAGAAAAACTCCCTCAACTACTTCTTCTTCTCTTTAAAGGGGATGCATTTTAAGAGGCGTTTGTTTATTTGTTTTGATAATTAAGGGGGCGTCTAAACGTTCTTTAACTCTTTAAAATGTATATTCTCATTTTGCCGTTGAAATCTTCTGAAGACCACTTTACTCTTGTACTCCATAGGAAAGATAGGAGAAATGGTCGCTATGGTTAACAAAATATAAATATTTACCCCCGTTTATAAATTTCACTGTGTTTCATACTGTACTGTTGCAAACTAAATATATCTCGACCCAAAAAATCCTGGTGTGACAAGCACAGAACATAACTTTCGATTACTGAAGGTATCCAAATGGCTTAAATAAAATCATCGGACTACCTGGGGTCCGAACCCGCGAATCTTGGTATACAAGGCAGGCGTTCTACTAACTACACCAAGCCCGATAGCCATTTGGACTTTAAACGACAATTATTTTTAAAGAATTTAGGAAGTTGCAAGAGTCATCTGATGAGAAACCATATGAAGGAAGTTTACTTCTTATTTAAGCCGGATCTTCAGGCAGGTATTATAAAATATTTATTAAAAACAATTTTCTATTTTCAGGATTTTTATTGACAGATGACTGGTGCGCACAATAAACAACCAGTTTCGGTCCACTAAGAGACCATCATCAGATCTGCAACAATAATTTGTAACATGATCTATTACAAGTCAAATCATTTTTTCTGAAAAATTTTTTTACATATATATTCTTACAATGATAGAAAAAAATTTTTATTTTAAATAAAGAGAACCATACATGAATACAATTGTCTGTACATTTTTTTATAATCATCAATTTTCTTTATATAATTACACACAAAAAAATCATGCTCATGTTACAAATTATTGTTGCAGATCTGATGATGGTCTCTTAGTGGACCGAAACTGGTTGTTTATTGTGCGCACCAGTCATCTGTCAATAAAAATCCTGAAAATAGAAAATTGTTTTTAATAAATATTTTATAATACCTGCCTGAAGATCCGGCTTAAATAAGAAGTAAACTTCCGTCATATGGTTTCTCATTATCCTTAAAGTCTGATCTTCCAGTATTTTTTTATTTTAATTTATATAATATAGGCAGTGGTGTAGTGGCAAAATTTTCAGTGTGGGAACGCTAAATAGATGACTGGGAGGGGGAAGGGGGGGTGCTTCCGTGGGCTTGCCCGTTTTAAAATCTAAATATGAAGCACTCACGAAAGTTTGTAAAGTATTATTTTATTTACTTGCGATAAATAATTTTAATTTTTTTTGTTATTATTATTATTATTATTATTTTTTTTTTAATGAGTGAAACCAGTGTGGGAACGCCCTATTCGATTAGATTTAATTTTATTCTCCAAGAATACAGAATCTTTTTGGAGCGAGTGTGATGCATAACTCTAAGGCGCTCTGGAAGAAGAGTGGCGCCTCTGCTGGCAAATCGGGTCAATTAACTTGCCGTTCGCTTGTAGGCATAACCTCCAGGCGCTAGAGATTTATCCAATCAGACTTCCATCCCCGATGACTCTAAGGAGAAAACAATAAAAATTTAATTATATTACAATTTTTATTATACTAGTCACGCCGCTTCGCGCTTAGCCGGGGGCTTCTTTTTTTTTTTTTTTTTTTTGGAATGGGTGCATAAGGTCCGAAGACCTATCATGACCAAATAGTCACATGCAGCCAGGAAGAAAATAAAAAACAAAAGGAGAAGCATAAAGGTGAAACTCAACTGCGGAACTGAGAAGATGCCTGTTGAGGTTAGACTGAAAATGAAGATTGTAGGTTTTGGGGAAGATAGACGCAGGGAGCTTGTTCCAATCGCGGGAGGTCATGGGGACAAAGGAAGAATGAAATTGTTTTGTTCTGTTGTCAGATCTGAACAGCATAGGGATGCTGGGAAGATGCCTCTCTTGTGTTCCGTGAATATGTTGCATTGGGTGGGATAATTGATTTTAATTCGGCAGAGCATTGACCATAGTAATACCTGTAGAAGAGAGATAGCAGATACTCTTCTTCATGATCTAGTGACTGTGGATGCAGTAAGGGTGAGAATCACCTATCAGTCTAATTGCACGCCTCTGTATGGCTTCCAAGGAGAGAGAGCGTCTTTCGACGCCCTCGCCAAAGGTGGGAACAATATTCAAGACACGGCCGAATTCTGGGCTTTATAGAGGATTAGGAGTTGTTGGGAGGAAAAGTAACGCTTCGTTTTGAATAGGAAACCCAATTCCTTGCGGTAGATTTAACCGCGGAGGTTGCTCCAGGAGAGATCAGATGTAACTGTCACTCCCAGAACAGAAAAAACTGAATCTTTGAACTCGAGTTCATTATGCTGTAAATAAGGGGAGGGCAACTTATTTTTTTGTTTAGAAATTAAACAACATTGAGTTTTATGGGAATTGAATTTTACTTGATTGAGGTTTCCCCATTCCTCCTCCAAGAGACCAACACTCACTCATTATCGACACAGCCCCCAGACGACCAGTGGATGAGGCTTCACCAGTCCTGACTGAGTGCAGGGTACTGTCATCAGCAAAGCAAGGTGAATTGGGTTGGAGGTTACTCCCATGAGATCGTTAATGTTCGTTAAATGACCGTTAAATTCTTCCCGCCAGATGGCTCGGGCCAACCTACGGCTGACCTTTTCTTAATTATGAAAAAAAAATTATCATTACTACGTATTCCAATCCAGTGCCTGCATGAGGATTTGTTAACATTCATAGAATACACAAATGGAAAGAATACATAAATATTTTTCTATACATTTCCTATGGGAGAAATCTTAACATTTAAAAATTAATAACTCAAAAGTTATAGGAATTTCGGGATAAAAATAATTTTCCTGTAATCCCTAGAAGGTCCTCTTTTTCATTTCAAAATTTCAACGGGAAGTTGCCCAAATAGAGCGTGACAGACAGACGGACATTAGCGAATTATACATATATAGATATTTCCTTTGAGTGATTTATTTTAATTAATTGACTTTAATTTCTCATGAACCAAGAAACAACTCAATGCTCTCCAATGGGCAAATTCTCATTTTTCGCGCTTCCCCTTTTGGAGAATTTGCGGAGCCGAATATTTTTTCCTGGACTCACTGTGTTAACGAATAAAGCCTACATCAGATACAACAAACTTGTGATGTGCTCTTAATCACACCCATACTTTTGGATTTTTTAGAACGTTATTTAATTTGAACGTTTATTTAATCCTCTTATCTGCCTACATAGTTAGATCGATTGTGTGTGGGTGGAATTATTCCCCGGAGATCAGAAATTCCAAATGAAGAGATTTGCAATAGCGCGGATTATCGTGGCTGAAGCAGCAGCAGCAGATGTTCAAATTGTAATTGTACAAAAAGGGAAAGAGGGGGAAATTGCACGCCAGGAAGGAAGGAGGCTTTGCCCTCTTAAAAGGACTCTCTCTCTCTCTCTCTCTCTGGACGAATAAAAGAGAGAAGAGAGAAGGAGCCAGCCAATTTGGCAACTGAACGTTTCGCTTTTATCTTTATAATAGAGAGAGAGAGAGGGGAAAATTGATCGCTGTCTGATATTTGAAATAATCCCTCTCTGTGTCTTTTATCTAGGGGCGATAGCTGCATGTACAAAGTTTCTCTCCTATTTATTTATTCCCTTAAAAGGTGAAATGAAAGACAATTACACGTGGAGGGGGGGGGGGCACTCACTCTGTGAAGAGCTCTCTAAAATAATAAGCCACTCCTTTTAAAGAGGGTAAAATTGAAGAACAAAAAAAATCTGGTGTGATGGTCGTGCAACACACAACTTTCTCTTACCTTTGGTAGTTGTGTTCTGTGCTCTTGTCACACCAGTCATATATTTATTTTCCGCCGATATATTAGAATTCAAGATGTAAAATTTATTAGTATGGGGAAATATTTATATTTTGTTACCATGGCCTCCTATCCTATCCTACCTATGAAGTTCAAGAGTATAAGTGGACTTCAGAAGAAGCCTAATGAGTTGAGAGAAGAGAAGAGCAAATTCAATTTCGTCACGAGCTCTCTTTTTATTTTCTGTCAATCAATAGCAAGAATTCGTCTAAAAAGAAGAAGAAAGACATTGTAGATTCCGAAACGTTGACACCAAAAGATTTCTTTTTTCTTTTTTTCGATTTTCCCAAAAATTCGCTCCAACGATTTTGTTTAAAATTCATAATTTGTTAGATTCTCTTTAAAATGTATATTCTCATTTTGCCATTGAAATCTTACTCTTGTACTTCTTATAAGAGGCCATGGGAACAAAATATAAATATTTTCTCATGTTTATAAATTTCAACATCTTGAATTTTAATATACCGGTGGAAACTAAATATATCTCGACACAAAACATCTGGTGTGACAAGCACAGAACATAAAGGTAAGAGAAAGTTGTGTGCTGTGCGCAAAAACAGTTATTAAAGCCAAAAATGTTTTTCTTATTTTTTTTTTGGAGTGCATTTTTAAAAGTTTATTTTTATCCTATTTTTTTACAACGATTAGATTAAAAAAAAAAATCTGGTGTGACTGGTTGCTCAGCACACAACTTTCTCTTACCTTCTGTTCTGCTCTGCGCTTGTCACACCAGGTTTTTTCTAGAATTCAAGATGTAAATTTATAAAAATAGGAAAATATTTATATTTTGTTGCCATTTCTCCTATCTTTCTTGTACAAGAGTAAAGTGTGCTTCAGAAGACTTCAATAGCAAAACGAGAATATACATTTTAAAGAGCATCTAAAAATAATTGATTTAGGAATTTGAATCAAAATCGTTAGAGCGAATTTTGAGAAAATGGAAAAAACTGAAAAAGTACATCAGGAAAGTACTAGTACTCTTTGGCCTATTTTGATTAATAGCTTAATTTCACGCCCTAGGGGGTGACTAACTTAAATATAAAGTAGATATGTAGGGCTTATAGCTGGTAGTTCAATCAGGATAGGTGAGAAAAAGAAGAAAATTCACAGCTAAGTTATATTTCATTATTTTTATTCCCATTATGTTGACGTTTCGGTCTCATCCTCAGAGACTTAATATATTCTTTGATGTCACTCTGTGAATACTAACTATGGACCAAGAACATCAAAGAATATATTGAGTTTCTGAGGATGGTCTCGACCGGGACCGAAACGTCAACATAAAGGGAATAAAAATAATGAAATATAACTAGCTGTGAATTTTCTTATTCTTCTCACCTATCCTGATTAAATATAAAGTTTCAACCTTCTAGCTCAATTCCTTCATGCTTAAAATTGAACACACACACACACACACACCCCCCCCCCCCCCACACACACACACACACACACACACAGACAGACAGACAGGCCATGTCGCGAAAACCACTTTTTTGTACTCAGGGGACCTCAAAACGTGTATATCCGTCAAAATCTCGACATCAAGTTACAACAATACTTTCTCTATTATTATTATTATTTGAAATTCCTATCGGGATCCCCGTTTATTTGCCCGAGGTGCTTTCGTGCACGGAGACACACACCTCAAACCCAACGGGCCTCTGGCCGTAGCCATCTACCGGTACCCCGTGAAGTTACATCATTTCCTGTCTCCTACTTTCGTCTCTAGCTAGTGAACTAATCCTTATTTCTGGTTCCAACTGGCTCCTTTTATCCAACCTCTTCTATGCTAGGGAGGATGTCCTGGTTGAGGAGGGACTCCCTCAGCACCGACTCCTTTCGAAGATTTCTCTCTCTATATATTCACATATATAGAGGTAAGAGAAAGTAAAAATTTAGTTTTGGAAGTTGCCCAAATAGAGCGTGACAGATAAACGGACGGACATTAGTGAATTATATATATACGTAGATAGATAGTAGATGGATAATAGATGGTAGGAAATTAAATAAATCTCTTTTAAATCCCTCTAGAATGTTTTTTTTCCTCCTCCTGTGTGTGTATATGCATGATTAATTAGAATAGAGAGAGAGAGAGAGAGAGAGAGGTTTTTTTTTAATACGTACACCCTCAATGTCCAACTTCAACTTTCTCTCTCTCTCAATGGAGAATCCATGTTCTTTTTTTTTTTGTTTGTTCTCTCGGCCGTTCAATTCGTGCTCAAGTCTCTTCTTCAACGATTCAAAGTTAAATTCACTCCCCGATCAAATAAGGCATTGGTGTGAGTGACATCACAGCTTTGAAAAAAAAAACTTTTTGTTTCTCTCTCTCTCTCTCGTAAATGAAAAAAAAAAAAAAAAATTCCATCAATATTTGAACAAAGTTGTTAAAAGACCTTGAGGATTGTCGTTAACTGATATTTAACAAGTAATAAAAGAAGACTGAATATTGATACTACAAGTATTGGAAATTCCATGTCGAGATTTTGACGGAAATACACGTTTTGAGATCCTCTGAAGAGTGAACTAAATATCTCAAGAACGAAAAGCGTTAGGAAGTTGAAATTTTATATTTAAGTTAGACACCCCTTTGAGACGGGACACAAAGTTTTTGAACAAAATTGGCCAAAGAGTACTAATACTTTACTGATGCACTTTTTCTCGATTTTATCAAAACTTGCTCTAACGATTTTGATTAAAATTCAAAAATCAATTATTTTTTAGATTCTCAATAAAATGTATATTCTCATTTTGCCCTCTAAATTGTTTGAATCACACTTTACTCTTGTACTTCATAGAAGGCCATGGTAGCAAAATTTAAATATTTTCCCATGTCTGAATTCTAATATATCGGCGGAAAATAAATATATCTCGACGCAAAAAATCTGGTGTGACAGGGGCACAGAACACAACTAGGGGCCATCCATTAATTACGTCACACCTACAAGGGGGGGGGGGTATCACCAGAATGTGACATTATTTGACAAGGGGCAGGGGGGGTGAAAAACCTTGTGACGTCACATTTCAAAATTCGAGATGCCCAAACTTATAGGTGAACAAAAACATTTTTAATATTTACGAACGTAATCTATATTTTTTAATACTTTAGCACTCTCGCTATGAGATTATTTATTATTATTATTATAATTAGCATAATTAGGTGTCCATTATTGATAAAATTGGAAAATGTGTGACGTCACATCAGGGGGGAGGGGTTAAAAAGTCTTGAAATTCGTGTGACGTAATTTATAGATGACCCCCTACCAAAGGTAAGAGAAAGTTGTGTGCTGTGCGACTAGTCACACCAGATATGGATAGAGCAGAATTCTAGTTGTTTTGTTTTAGTTGATTGTTACGAAAACAAAATGATTGTCCGCCACTGCATTAAAACATGAGCAGACAATTTAATTACTCTTTTGAATTATGCAAAAAGCAAAGAATAAATAGATCTCGTGAAGAACGAACGATAAAAATAAATTGTTTTTTTGCTTAATAAAAATGTTAATATATGTGCATATAATGAATGAGAGGGAGTCAAGTTGTTGCATTATGTAACAAAAAAAAAACAACAACGACGACGACGACGAACCCTCTCTTCTTTCTTTTAATGTTTGTGTGTTTGTGTAACAGAGGTGCTGAACGATGCCATTTTCGATGAGGATCACGATGAGATGGTCGTCGTCAAGGATATCGAAATGTTCTCAATGTGTGAACATCATTTGGTGCCATTTTATGGCAAAGTCTCTATTGGATATTTACCTTGCAAGAAAATTCTAGGATTGAGTAAACTCGCCAGGATTGTCGAAATATTCAGTCGAAGACTCCAAGGTATTTGTTTCTTTTCAACAAAAACAACCCTTTTTGCGGCATAAATCGGCATTTATTTTAGCTAATAATAATTCTGCTGGCAGATGGAAGGTTAGGTATTATTGACGTGCGTGGCTAACTTCGCATCGGTTACATTCGTTGCCAACTTCACTTCGTTCACAAGCAATTTAATATTAAACAATGACAATTCTAAATTTAATTTTATTTCTAATTTTATTATTTTTTTTTTTGTTCTTTTTTGTGTTTTTTTTCCTCTCTGTAATTGGAAGAAATTCTGTTGAGAGATTGCTGAATAAATAAATAAATAATTTTAAAAAGGATAACGTTCTTATCAGAGTTGGGCTATTTACACGGTTTTTCAGTTATTTACAAAAATCTCGTAAATAATTGTAATTTACGTAAATAGCTCAGGTGTGCAAGCGCGAACCCCTCGAGAATGGAAACTCAAATAAAATTCATTAAAAATATTTATTTTTTTAGATAATTTTATATTCAAAAATAAGATGAGATGCTTTTAAATTTGTTTTAATCCAAATTTTGTTTTTTTTTCTTTATTAACCATATAAAGTTTCTTGAAAGATCTAATTAAGATAAAATTAAATAGTTTAGTTTTTCCTTCTTTTTCTATTCTTCTTGTTATATTTTAGAAACCAAAACAAATATTACTTTTGAATTTTTTTTCTTTAGGATTCATATAGGCCTAGTAATGGACGATGGCCAGACCAGATTCCACTTTTCGGGCCATATATATTCTAAAATTAATTTTCCATATGTTTAGTTCCTTATCTGAAACCAAAAATAATAAAAGCAAACTGAATTTAATTATCTGATATTAATTAATTAAAGAAAATAATAAATGTACAAATTGACAGTTGTAGGTTAGGTTACCATATTTAATTTTTGAATTTCATTTTTTAATTATATTATTAACATTTTGATTATATTATTCACTAAATAAAAAGATAAACATCATCGTCAATACTCTAAACACAAAAAAATATGAAATAAAAGCTTTGAACCTGTTTTTTCAGGCAGTTTATTTTTTATAGTTATTTACGTCGACCTAGTCATTTACAAGGTAGTAATTTACTCGTATGTAAATAACTTTCCAACTCTGGTTCTTATCCTGAACAGAATATGGAAATCTCTTCTCTAGATTTCTTAAAAAATGGGGCACTAGATTTTTATAATATTACAATAATTTAAAAATTGTAAAAATGATTGTATCTATGTTTGTATATGTGAATATTATTTTTAAATCATTGATTAAATTTAGAATTGTCATTAATTAATGTTAATTAAATTTGTCAATTAGTAGTTTAAGATTCAAATGTTGGATTAATGTGTGAGCAATGCATGGCAATGAAGTGAAGTTAGCTCGCATGTAAATAATACTTGACCTTCAGTTAATGTCCATTGTTCAAAGTGAATGCATCTACCTGATGACGGCTTCAGAAATAGCAACCGAATTATTATTGTAAGCTAAAATAAATCTTGATTTATAGAAAAAATGTCTTATTTCTAATAAATTTTCATTTTTATTAATGATAAGAAAATAAAATCTGTGATACTGAAAATAGATGTGCTTATGAAGCTCCCAAACAAATTTTGGGTAAATCAATTTTTGTTTGGTAATTATTTATTTCGTGTTAGACGTTTTTTTTTACTTTTTTTTATTTATAAACACCCTTAAATGAGTTATCCCAAAAATAAAACCAATGTTTAAATTAAATTCTCTACAAATTGTAAAAATAAAAAATTCCATAAAAATCCGTCTTGTTTTGTAGTTTCGGAGTTTAATAAAGGAAAAGTTTTTTTTTTTTTTTTTTAAACACTCACACTTTTTCTCATTCACACTCACACACACATTCACACAGTCTCTTCGGCAACTCAGGCCATTTAAGACTTTAGACGATAACCGTTATTAATAAATATACATATATGGGGTCCAGGCATTCTTATTTAAGCCATTTGGTATCCAATTGGCTTAAATAAAATCATCGGACTGCCTGGGGTCCGAACCCGCGACTTTTGGTATATGAGGTTAGCACGCTAACCTCTACGCCATGCCCCGAGGGCCAGGAAAAGTTAAAAATTAAAATTCTATAATTTATAAATTAATTAATTAAATAGAAGAAAAGTCTTAGAAAAAATAATTTAATTAATAATTTTTTTTATTTGATTAGTCTAAAAATCTAAGAGATGTAGAGCGTATATATTCATATATATATCTATATATAAAATTCTTCTTTTTCTTTTCAATGTTACCAACCCCCTCTATATTTTAATAATTTAATGTTTTTTTTTTTCTTTCAGTTCAAGAAAGGCTGACCAAACAGATAGCAATTGCAGTCACAAAGGCTGTCCAACCCGCAGGCGTTGCTGTTGTTGTCGAAGGAGTGTAAGTTGTCAAAAAATTTTATTTTTAAAGTGAAACTTCTTTATTTTATACAAAAATTTTATTGCTCAATGACGTCACTTGACAAGCATGCATAGAAGTTTCACTTCTCTGATAATAACTATGAATACAAATTCAATAATATTAATTTGTTTTTTAGGCATATGTGTATGGTGATGCGCGGCGTGCAGAAAATCAACAGCAAAACGGTGACGTCAACGATGCTGGGCGTCTTCCGGGATGATCCCAAGACCCGGGAGGAATTTCTCAATCTGGTCCATTCGAAATAATAACAGTATTCGCTCGCTCGCGATCTAATTTATTTTCTCTCCCTTTTCTCTCTCTCTCATTCCTTTTTTTTTTTTTTTTTTATTAAATCGACAATCGAGACGATCTCATATTGAAAGAGGATCTCTTCTTCTTTTTAATCTTAAGACAATAAATAAATAAACCTCCCTCTCAATATGGGTGGCGTCATCAAACGAATCTCGCTCTTGTTTTTCGGTTCTGGGACCAAAACAAAATCAGAACTTCCTTTAAGTTTATCCCCTCCCCTCCCCTCCCCTCCCCTCTCCAGGCGCAGATCCATTGAAATCAAATTTGATAAAATTTATGCCCATTTATTAATAAAAACAAAAGTAAAATGAATTTAAAAAAACACTAGATAATATTTCTTTGATGGTAAAACTCTTATGGGAGGCCTTTAGTCTTATTTCGATTTCAGTTCAAAGATAGCGCCACGGTCAAGGGCGCTGGTGTCGGTTTTTTACATGTAAATAAAATGTAGTTACTGATTTAAACACCGTTGTTAAATTATCAATGCTTATGGTGGAAAAATCTATTATTTATCTTTCTTGTTCGGATTTTTTAAATGTCAGAGGATTTTCGGAATTAAAATTATTCTTTTATCTTTTCTGAGAATTTGTTTGTATAAAATAATATAAAAATGCCTTCAGGAGGCAAAGCTATTCGCATGTTGAGTCAAAAACACAACTAATACGAAAATTTGCCAACAGATGGCAGCTATATTCAGGGCTATATTTAATCTGATGCATTAGATTGGTCTTTTAACAATGCTGAATATTATTAGATATCATTTATAACAAATTTATATAAATATAAGGCTTTTAGGTGCTCTGATAATGGCGGCTGTTAGACTATCCTGCCATCTTTTGCAAGAGTGCTGAACTATTTAGCCGTTTTTTTTTACTTTATTTAATTATTATAGGTTGGATATTAATGATTTTTACATTTTTAGATTTAAAAAAAAAATTAAAATTTTCACAATAGAAATTTTTTTGTATTTTCAATAAATATAAAATTCATTATTTTTTAATTAATTATAATTTCAAAAAAAGCTTTCTATTAAGTAAATTGTTCATGAATTTAAAGTATTTCAAAATAAACCGCATAAAAAAATACTTTAAAATACCTTTGTATTTTCGGACCAAAGATTTAATTTAAGGGATTATCTAGGATAATCGCTTCCTTTCTGTATAGGCCTAAATATATTGGAACATATCACCTAGTGTTTTTGAATTCATTTCATCTAACTACCAGTGGCGTCATTTGGGGGAGGGGGGGTTTGCCCCCCCCAAGGGCTCTGATTTTTATAAAATTTTATATTATTCTAAATAAAATGCTCAAAATACATCTACGAGTATACAAACTGTACAAAATTAAACAATTAATTAAATTAAATATGTTTTGGCTAAATTTGAGTACCCATTTGTAAGTAAATTTTAAGAAAAAAAAGTTTGCCCCCCCCAAGAAAAAATTTGCCCTCCCAAGAAAAAGTTGAAATGACGCCACTGCTAACTACCTATGGTTGGTTACCAACTAGATAGACTCTTGCCGGTCTTTGGATCCGCCTCTTTCCCCCTCTCTGTCTCTCTCTCTCTCTGTCTGTGTCTTTATAAATCGCATTCCTATCGTGATATGTGTATTTTAAATAAATAAATAAATAAAGACTTCGCGCGAATGAAATGCAAAAGTTTTCATAATTGAGAGATCAAAACTCTGATTGAATAAAAATTTCAATCAAATTCGGGTCCAATTTCTTCTTTTTTTTCTTTTATTGCTTCCAAATTTTGAAGGGACCATTGAAATCAATTTGTGCCAAAGAGGGAAGGGGAAACAAAAGGGTGTGATCCTATCATCTTCAATTAATTTAAATTAACTATAACTTAACCTCAATGCCCTCAGGGCTTTCTTTGCTGCTTACAGTAGTATGTTAGAGCAGACCTATATGTCTTGCAAAACAAATTGCGTTAGGGCTCGTCTTTGGGAAACTTCAAGTACTAGTACTTTACCGATGTACTTTTTTTTTTACTTATTTCCAATTTACTCGAAATTCTCTTTACCAATTTCTTTCAAATTTTCTATATTTACGATTTGCGGTATACAAAATAAATTCCGTTTGATCTCGTCTTTAAAAAAACTTGGAGTATTAATACTTTACTAATGTACTTTTTTTTAGTTTTTTCCAATTTACTCAAAAAAAAAAAAAAAAAAAAACCGAGCTCCAGCTCGGTCTACCCGGAACTAATTATTAATAAATCAATTCTTCATACTAGGCTGTGTTTTTAAATTATTTATCATAAAATGACCTGAATAAATTGTTAAAAGAATTTCTCATTTTATTCATTATCCTCTACAATATTACATTACAGCTACATGTATTTATTATCTACATTCATAAAAATTTAATTTTGAAAATAATAAAATTTTCAAATTATTACAATTGGTGAAATTAATTACAAAGAAAAAAAAAAAGATTTAAAATGCCTGATAAATTTAACAATAAATAAGTGAATGCATTCCATTTAATCGATTTTATGATTGGTAACAGAAAAAAAAAGAAAAGATGTAGAGTATATATATATATATATATTTTAAATACAAAATTAAAATTTAACAATTCTGGTTATTGGAAGACTGGAGTAGAACGGATAACTAAAAAAAAAAAAATCTGGTGTTATTAGCTATAACTAGGCCTATATCTTTGTAAAAAAGAAATTATCATTGCATTGTTCCTTTTTAAAAGATTTTAATATTTCTCCTCTCTTTCTGTTGTTGGTAAATGAATGAATGAAAAGATGAGCGCGAAGTCTTTTAAAATAAATAGAAACCTTTTTTAGGTGTAGGCACGTGTCCCGTACGCCATGTCTATCTATCAATGTACAGTAATAAAAATAATAAATAATTCCTCTAAGCTTAAAGACAATACCATTTGTATATATATCAAGATATATATAAAATATTTTTATTTTAGTTGATTTATACACTATGATGATATATTTAAAAAAAAAAAAAAAAATCCCGGAGACAGGGTCTCTCTCTATCTCTCTCAAATGGTTGTATTTTTCGAAGGTTTTATTCTTATTAAATTTTGGGTTTAATTTGACGCACATCAAATAAAGGGAACCTTCTCTCTAATCTAGTAACTGAAAATTAAAATAAGTAATATTAAATGTCATCTCATACTAACCTCAAAAATTATAATAATAATGACATATTTTCAATTTATTTATTTTTTGTTGTAAATTAGGAGATTTATGTAAAATTGTTTTTTTTTTCCTTTATCCATTTAAAATTATATTTATTTTTATTGAAAATATATTAAAATGCATGTAATAATAAATTAAATCATATGCAAATTGTAACCAATTGTAACTAATTTAACGTAATCAAATTAGCTTCCAATTGAATTTAATTGAATTAAAATGAAATGTAAAAAGAATAAATAAATAAAATTAAATGTCATTAAAAAAATAAAGTGGCGTAAACGTCTCCCTTTAAAAATTTTTGATAAATATAATCACCCTGAAAAGTTAAGGGATGTGTTTTTCGGTGTCCAAGATCGCAGTGCAATGAATATTTATTTAAATAGGCTTATTTGGAATTTTTAAAATATTTTAATTAAATTTTGCATAAGTTAAATGGTGAAATCAGATGAGATTAGAGGAGGATATCCCTATGCACAGCACACACGCACTAGAGACGTGAATATTTAACCTTAAATTCCTTTTGTCATGTTAAAGGTAAGGTTAGATATGATCACACAGATTTATTATTATTTAAGTTAGATGTTATTAAAAAAAAAATTTATATATATATATTTCCTCTTTGTAAAATATTAAATTTAAATGTATATTTTTTAAAAATATTTTTTGATTTTTGATTAAAATTATTTTTTCATTTAATTATGAGTTTTTTTTTTTGTAATATTCTTTTTTTTTTTTTAGATACCCGGATGGATTTAATATCTCATTTTAATTGCATTTGTTTATAAGAACTTTGATTTTGTCTCTTTTCGATACCTCGAATAATAAATTAAAATTTGAATATTGAAAAGTCGAAACTCCATCATTCATTTATATTAAATAGAAGTGCAAAAATTGACCAGATTGAAAAATCAACTCAAAGCATTTGACCTGAAATTTTTTAATGATATCATAATAATATTTCTTGATAATTAATTAAATAATTTTAATAAATTAATATTATTTTAAAAGAATAAATAAATAAATCTCCCTTTATGGTTGTTTAATTAATTTATAAAGATATATTCTTT
>JAKCPI010018442.1:0-61493 GCA_023213315.1 Euborellia annulipes
GATTTTTTGTGTAATAGCCCCCCCCCCCCCCCAAATTTTTAATTCTTCTACTTCTTCAAATACTAACATGCTTCTTTGGATTTAAAATTCTTGAATGAATATCTATCAAGGGTTTAAAAGTTTAAAGATTTTTTGTGTAATAGCCCCCCCCCAAAAATTTTTTAATTCTTCTACTTCTTCAAATACTAACATGCTTCTTTGGATTTAAAATTCTTGAATGAATATCTATCAAGGGGTTTAAAAGTTTAAAGATTTTTTGTGTAATTGCCCCCCCCCCAAAAAAAATTTTTTAATTCTTCTACTTCTTCAAATACTAACATGCTTCTTTGGATTTAAAATTCTTGAATGAATATCTATCAAGGGGTTTAAAAGTTTAAAGATTTTTGTGTAATTGCCCCCCCCCCCCCCAAAACAAATTTCCATTTAAAATTCTTGAATGAATATCTATCAAGGGGTTTAAAAGTTTAAAGATTTTTTGTATAATTGCCCCCCCCCCCCCCAAAAAAAAAATTTTTAATTCTTCTATTTCTTCAAATAATACCATGCTTTTTTTGGATTTAAAATTCTTGAATGAATATCTATCAAGGGGTTTAATAGTTTAAAGATTTTTTGTGTAATAGCCCCCCCCCCATTTAAAATTCTTGAATGAATATCTATCAAGGGGTTTAAAAGTTTAAAGATTTTTTGTATAATTGACCCCCCCTGAAATTTTTAATTCTTCTATTTTTTCAAATAATACCATGCTTTTTTGGATTTAAAATTCTTGAATGAATATCTATCAAGGGGTTTAAAAGTTTAAAGATTTTTTGTGTAATTGCCCCCCCCCTGAAATTTTTAATTCTTCTACTTCTTCAAATATTACCATGCTTCTTTGGATTTAAAATTCTTGAATGAATATCTATCAAGGGGTTTAAAAGTTTAAAGATTTTTTGTGTAATTGCCCCCCCCCGAAAAAATTTTTAATTCTTCTACTTCTTCAAATATTAACATGCTTCTTTGGATTTAAAATTCTTGAATGAATATCTATCAAGGGACTTAAAAGTTTAAAGATTTTTTGTATAATTGCCCCCCCCCCAAAAAAATTTTTTATTAATTCTATTACTTCAAATATCAACATGCTTCTTTGGTTTTAAAATTCTTGAATGAATATCTATCAAGGGGTTTAAAAGTTTAAAGATTTATTGTGCAATTGCCCCCCCCCCCCCCGAAATTTTTATTTTAAAATTGTTGATTTTTTTTAATAGGTCCCTGTCCGCCTGATTTCATTTGCATGCCCGTTGGCCCGAATCAGTTTATTAAACCCGCCCGTAATTTTTTCATGGCCTTCAAAACCTACAGGCCGGGCAGGGCGAATACTCAAACTTGATTCAGTGTATTTTCATTTAGGCAAAAATCATATGGGCTTTAAAATTAAGAGGAAAACTACTGATCACGCCCCGAGACGCCGCCCGCTAGGGCCAAGTTGAGATGAGCGCGGCGAAGCCGCGCCTTTCACAACTTGTAATTATATAAAGAAAATAGATAGTCAAAGATTTTTTTTTAATTAAATCAATTTCCCTAATATAAAGTATTATTAAACAATTTTTCTTTATAAAATATTATTAAAGATCAATGACCACTGGGGCTTAAAACCATCCTCCTACCCTAACTCTCTTGAAAAATATACCTTAAATAGAATACATTTATTTATTATATTATTTTTTTATTTTTCAGATGGCAAACAGTGTAAGAAGAGTCATCGCCAGCCTTCACTTCTCATGAACCTGCTAGCTGCTCCGGTCTTCAGAGCTCAAACTGCGCTTCCAGCACCTGCAGTACATCTAAGGCTTGTATATTTTTATTAGCGGGGCGCAGAGCTAGATATATTTAGGTTTTTTCAAAATTTCTTTTTCTTTTTGATTCGACTTCAATAACTTATTTTAGATAGATTAAAAAATAAAAATAGGATGTATTAATATTTTCTTTCTCCATTCCAGAATCCCTAATTTAACCATTTTTTTCAGAGCCCCAATTCATCGATTGAAGACATCGTGGGATAACAATGGATGTGTATGTAAGTAGGTTTTCTTGTAAAATTTGTATTCTATTACGAATGCAAATTAAAACATCCACCGTGGGACATCATCTTCATGAGACAAAACAAAGTGTTTAGCTTTTAGGTTTATCAGTCATAGGAAGGATATGTGTATTGGGCTATCTCTTCATCTCTTTCTATCTTTTTTTCTTTTTCAGCTTAATTTAAATGTTAAATACACATAATCCTTTAAGTTAGATATACTACATTATATAGAATCTAGGGGGAGATAAAACATTTCTGCGCTCACGCTTTCTTTTTTTTGGGGGGGGGGGGGGTCTAGGCCTCAGGATCCTCTGAGTATCAACTGAATGTTTTTCGATTGGGGAATGATGTTCTTATACTGGCATAGGTGTTGTTATTCTTTCCCCATTGTTCCCAAATAGGACGGCAGTGATTGGGGCACTGCAACGTTAGGTGATTAGGATAGGGACTTCCAGAAAAGAATGTCTATTCCCTAATTGACTGATGTTCAGGAGAAAAAGAGGATTCTCTATTAACGCGTTTTTTTGCAAGAAAGATTATCTAAATCTTTCAATCGAAAACCGGTCGTCCACTGGATTCTTGGCCTGAATGTTTTAGTGGAGGGTAGGTTAGAGGCGGAGTGGTGCGCTCTTTGGATAGGATAGGTGTTGTTTAGCTTTTTTATACATTCCGACCCTCACCATACTCTTACTGAGGCATTCAGGTCCTTGACTCCGGTCTTGTACTTACCGGGATTCGCATCCTAACACCGTTTTTTCTATTTTCATTTCTTCTTCAACTTTACTTGGGTGTGGGCGCGTTTCACCGTTCCGTTATCGATAACTTTTTTGAAATATAGACTTACCTGTCTATCGGGAGTGTTCGTGTTTCGCGATCGTCTCAAGAAAGAAGAGGCTCTCCACTGAAGAGTTAGGTGGCCAACTGAGCCACAGAGGGGATTGGGTGTAGGTTAGATTTTGAAGACAGAAGACTTGGGTTTCTGCGAGTACTTCTTCAAGGTAACTAATTTTTAATATATATAAAAGGAATTTGAAAAAAACAGCTGATTATTAATGAAATATCATTGACAATACTACTAACCGATTATTATATATTTAAATGATATAAAAAGAGGATGCAGCCAATAATAAAAAGCATCTATTTTGTTAACACTCTTTATTTCGGAACGTTTCGGCTATGATCAACAAAGCCATCTTCAGCCCTCCTAGCTAGAAATATATAGTCTACATACATTCATTAAATAATTGTTTTGTTAATAAATCGTCATAATAGTAGCTAGCTTGGAGGGCTGAAGATGGCTTTGTTGATCATAGTCGAAACGTTCCGAAATAAAGAGTGTTAACAAAATAGATGATTTTTATTATTGGCTGCATCCTCTTTTTATATCATTAATCTAATTGTATAACAGCCAGAATTCGTTATATATTATTTATTTCATTTTTCAATTCTCTCAATATTTTTTTCAAATTCCACTTTTAATAATAATAATAATATTTATTTAATATTTATAATTTTCTCCTTTGTTTCAGATGGGTGGCTGGGAGTGGGGGCTGCACTTCGGCGTTCTTCGAATGCAACCAAGTGAATTCTTCAGTACGTAAATATTTAATCAAATCCATTCAAAATAATTATTCTAAGATATAAGAAAAATATTCTTTTTTTTTTTTAGTCAAGTGCATCATTATAAAAATTTAGAAATATTATTTCTCATCATTCTTAATGCCGTGGTGGCATGAAAATTTCAAGTTAAAATAAATAGAAAAGCATAACAAGAAAACAGAGACTTTAATAAATCGGATCTAAAACGTCAACTCAAATAAATAACTATATTTTTATTTTGATAAATAAAATAAAATATCAAATCTTAAGTAGGCCTATTAATTTTTTTTTTTTTAATCACGCTAATTTCTTGATATTAATTTTTAAATTTATTTTTTTTTTTAGGTGACACATCAAAAAGAATAAACAAACAAAATAAGAAAATATTCGCTAAATTTTCACTATATCATGTCGCCTTATTATTCCCTCTAATAAAGTGAAATAATTAAGAAAAATTATATTCAAATATCAACATCAATGAACTTCTTTAGAAATAAAAATGAATATTTGAATTCTGTGAATAGACTCTACCTATTGCTTCGTTCTGGTAAACTTGATAGCAACATAAGAATTGGGCAAATTTATCATTGATCCTCAATATCTTAATGAATCTTTAAAAATCATCTTGCATCAATCAAACTCTACAATCAGCCATAAACATCATGATTTGCCCAAGAACACTTTTGGAGGATAGGGAGGGCTGTAAGGGGAGATGTGGAGGCCCTTTAAAGAAAAATCAACTTGAGAAACAGGTATGTTGATCTTGGCATCATTGTTACCTTTTGATAAGTGAGACAGATTATTAAAGATATCCTTTTTGCAGATTTTACCACTGCAACTGGAATAAGCTGAATTGAAAAGGGAATTCGTCGAATGACCTTCAACTCCTCCTGAAGGTGAATATTTTAGACTTCTACTGAGCATAATCACATAAACATACAAATTCATAAATTTAATATCTGTTTTTAATTTTTAATTATTTTTTTTTTAGAATTTGAGAACTTCAGCAAAGGCAGCATCGGCAGCAAAGGTAATTTTTGCCTGGCTTGGGGAGAAGAGGGTGAGTTATGCAAACAGGATTTTTTAGCCTGCGGCTTCTTGTCGTGAAACGAGAATATCTTTCATTTTAAGTCTGTGTTAAAGATTCGTTGTTGTTGTTGTTGTTGTGTTTATCTATAGGTGTCCACTAATCTTGAGCTAGTTCGCTTTTTTTAGATCTCTTGATTTGTTTTTACTTTCTCTTACCTATGTATTTATGTAATATATATAGAGAGAGAAAGTATTGGATTCATGTCAAAAATTCGATGTCGAGATTTTGATGGATATACACGTTTTGAGGTCCCCTGAATCCAAAAAAAGTGGTTTTCGCGACATGGTCTGTCTCTGTGTGTGTGTGACTGTGTGTCTGGGTCAATTTTAAGCATGAAGAAATTGAGCTATGAGGCTGAAATGTTATAATTAAGTTAAACACCCCCCGGGAGCGTGAAAATAAGCTTTTAATCAAAATCGGCCAAAGAGTACTAGTACTTTATTTATGTACTTTTTCAGTTTTTTTCGATTTTCTCAAAATTCTCTCTAACGATTTTGATTAAAATTCGTAAATAAATTATTTTTTAGATGCTCTTTCTAATGTATATTCTCATTTTGCTCTCAAAATTGTTTGAAGCATGCTTTACTCTTGTACTTCATAGGGAAAGATAGGAGAAATGGTTGCTATGGTAACAAAATATAAATATTTTTCTGTTTATTTATTTACCCGTTAAATATTTTTCTGTTTATGAATTTTATATCTTGAATTCTAATATATTGGCGGGCCCCGGGTGTGGCGTAGTAGGTAGCGTGCCTACCTCCTATACCAAACGTCGCGGGTTCGGACCCAGGCAGTCCGATGATTTTATTTAAGCCATTTGGATACCAGATGACTTAAGAAATGCCTCAACCCACAATAGATATATTCATTACAACGGTTATCGTCTAAAGTCTTAAATGGCCTAAGTTGCCGAAAAGACTGTGTGAATGTGTGTGTGAGTGTGAATGAGAAAAAAGTGTGAATGTTAAAAAAAAAAATATATATATTGGCGGAAACTAAATATATGTCAACACGAAAAATCTGGTGTGACAAGCACAGAACACAACTTTCGATTACCGAAGGTAAGAGAAAGTTGTGTGCTCTGCGCCAGTCACACCAGATTTTTTTATTTTTATTTATTATTATTTTTTTTTGGCCATTTAGACCCCATCCTTACTTATTTCTAAAAATTTTTCGCATACCCATTGAGTATTGATCTTAATGAATAAAATAACATCACTCTATTAATCATATTTATTTATTTTAAATTAACAAATTAAATTTTATGTTTAATTCATTCCTAGATAAAAATTAAACCTCCTGCTGTTTTTTTAACGAGGCCGACTGGACTTTCGATGTTTGTAAATAAGACTAATGTAAAATTAAAATCCCTTGATTATATAAACTTTCCATCTAAAGAAATGATGATGATAGCACTTGACATAACCAACCTAATATATCATTTTTATTTCAAAGGTATCGTTATTAAAACTTTTTATATAAAAAAAATTTTTTATGAAATTTCAGTTAATTAATTAATGTTTCATAATCTGACATTAAAAAATATTAAATAATAGTTAGAGCATTTTCAATAATCACTGTATGCCCTTCTTTTAGCTACATTTAGAGTGGCGTAACAAAGTTCAGGATGTAGGCGGATAGCAGGCCAAAAAAAATAATGTAAAAAATTGATAAATTCTAAAGGACCAAGCGGGCCGAAGATTTACAAGAAATGGTCAAATTAGCTCATTTGTTACTGCATACAAATTATTTATTTACTTTTGAAAAACAAGATGTAGCAGGCACCTATTCATATACCCTAAATTTTCTAGGTAAAATTAATTAAAATTAACTAGGTGTATTTTTCAATATATTTATTTATAAAAATACATTAAAATATTTATTCCAAAGGGTCCAGGTTTCGCAACCATTCTCATGCGACAAAAATTTATTTCAATTGGATTGGGATATCGATTGAAATAAATAGAAACGGGGTCTAAATGGCCTTCGATCCCGAAAAAGGGATTAAATGAATAAATTAAAAAAAAAAAGAAAGTATTTATACCAATAAATAAATAAATTGAAACTTTTCACCTAGTGTTTTTGATTAATTTTAATTAATTAACACGCATCAACTATTTATATATCTATCTTAAATATAATATATTGAAACATATTACCTAATTAATTTTAATTTTTATTAATTTTACCTACTTAAGACCAGCAAAATTAGAAAATTGTTTTTTTTTTTATAAAAATTATTTTTCCTTGGCTAAACCTAAACGTATAAGTTTTATTAATAAAAAGAGTAAAATTTTAATTTTGTAATGTTTTTTATTTTTATTTATTTTTACCCCCTCAAATTCCTTTCAGAATCGCTTTGGTTTATTATTTTATTAAAAAACTGCCCACCCCCCGGCGGCCCCGGGGCCCCCCCCCCCGGGGGGGGGGGGGGGGGGCTAGGGGGTTGAAGAATGTATCAAAACATTTGAGTCAAATTTTTCTCCAGAGATGTATATAGGGTTATTCAAATGGATCATTGAAAATTGTGGAATAGAAATAATATATTTAATAATAATAATTTTTTATTTCATTTTTATATATATAGATTATTGATACCTATTCTGGCCAAATAGGATATCCCGCAAGGCAAAAAGATTATTAAGAAGAAGAAGAAATATAGGCCACTAATATTGCTATTATTTTATCCCTTAGGTTAGATAGTTCGAAGTCTCGCTTCATGACCTAAGAGTGAATGGTCATTAGTGATGAAATTTATTTAAATTATATTATTGTACAGTTATGTATTGAAAAATATGATAAAATAAATATTATTATTATTATTATTAAATTATATTATTAATTATATCTATGACTAGTCAAGTCCGAATCGAGGTATTGATTGAATATTAATATCTTATTCAAATATATACAGTAGATCTCGAAAATTATTTATTAGCTAATAGATATTGAAATATATTGAGACAATTTATCGTATAAGTGTAATGGCCTCTGATGTCGAATTTTATTTTATTAAAACTGGTGACCGTTGGCTCTAGTTGAAACATTACATAGTTGTAATTCCAGCTTAAGTTAGTAAAATTAATAAAAATTAAAATTAAGCAAAAACAATACGTAATATGTTTCAATATATTATATTTAAGAGTATAAATAGTTGATGCGTATTAATTAATTCAAATTAATCAAAAACACTAAGTGAAATGTTTCAATTTATTTATTTATTAGTATAAATTTTTATCCTGACGATATTTATAGTGAGATTTAAACTTTCGACCGTTGGTTCTCGTTGAAACATTTTGTAAATTAAAATTAAATATACAAATTAAACACTAGGTTGTTTGTTTCAAAGGTTTTATTAATTAAAAAATTAACACTTGATACGTATTTCGACAATTCCTCATCATCACCAAGTCAAGTAATCACTTCTGATGATGACAAGGAATTGTCGAAATACGTATCAAGTGTTAATTTTTTAATTAATAAAACTTTTGAAACAAATAACCTAGTGTTTAATTTGTATATTTAATTTTAATATTTATAGTGATAATTCCATGTATATTTGAAATTAGAACGGAGGCGTTTCACACGCTTGTTTTTAGGAGCCCCCCATCTGAAATTTGGCATTTCTTGACAGCAACGATCTTTGTATTTATTATTCTTAATATACAGTAAATAAATAAAGTCCAGTTGATTCAATTACACTCAAATAGAAGAAAAAAGAACAGAAACATCATTTTAATTAATTTTTTATATGAAATTTAATTAATTAATTAACTGGTTTGTCGTTAACACGTTACTACTCTTGATGGCATCACTCTCGTTGTTACCCCTTTATAAGGCAAGCAAGACCTGATAGAGGTTTTGATTTTTTTTCTCAGTAAAACATTTCATCTATCTAGTTAGCTACAAGAACTTAATAAAAACTCCGACCTTGACTCGAAGCTCTGTGGTCAATGATTTTTTGAATGATATTAAAATTCCATCAATCTGTTTGGAATTTAAACTTCCAAACGAAATTATTTTTTTTTTCCAAAAAAAATTTGTTAACGAATCCCATTCTTTATTCATTATCCGCGATGATTTATCCTTTTATTTATTTATTATTATTATTATTTTTTATCAAGTTATGATAAATTAACACATTTATTAGGCCAATGGGTTCTTTAAATAATTATAAAACCGGCTTTTTTTTAGTGACTAACGAGAGTAAAATGGTTTAGAACCCAAAGATTTAGAAGGGACTAGGTATATTTGTGTGCGTCTGTTTTAAATTCCCTTTCAAAGAAGGACATCTGAAAAACTTGAATGAGAAACTTCTTCTTCTCTCCTTGCAAAGGCGAATATTTATGTGAATTATAAGAGAGTGGGGGAAAAGAATTCCGAGCCAAAAGCGCATAATTTGTGCGCTTAATAGGGTATTAAATTAAATAACGATTGGGATAATAACGAATAAATTAAAATTTGATACTTTGATAGTGAAAACATTCTCATAGAAAAAAATTTTAAAAAATCATGACATAATTAAAAATTTTGAAAACTCCGAAATACAATAATTAATGGGAAATATTCAAAGGTTCGGATATGTGGTTTGACGACCAAATGACATCAATAACCCTTCTAAAACAAACTGAAAGACAGAAACATCACAAATGAAGAGCATCTAAAAATTAGTGATTTATTTATTATTATGAATTTTTTTATTTATGAATTTTAATCAAATTTAATTTCAAATTACAATAAAATAAGAAATTTATTATTTAGAATCTTGTATTGCTTATAATTACCTCAAATAATACATAATTAATAGAACGAATAGGGAATAGATTGAATTGTACCATCTGTCAAAGTTCCTCAGCATAAATCTGTTCATATTTCTTTTTAATTTCATATTTATTTGTCAATCGTATTTTTCAGTTCGATTATATAAAATTATATTTAACAAATATGTGAGTAGTTTAGTGTTTAGTCAAATCCGAATCAAGGTATTCATGAATATCTTATTCAAATGAATAAAAATTATTTAAATAAAATTATTCCGAGTTATCAAAAGAAATTGTTTTTTTTTTTTTTTTTTTTTTTTTTGCCAAAAACAGACTTTTTACCGACTATTTGACTTAAAGGCGACTTTTTTCTGGAAATAAGAGACTTTTTTCCGCTCTCTACTTATATTAATAAAAATAAACGAGCGTTTTTAACTTTAGTTTTCTTGGAAAATAAATACAGAGATAAACTGAAGGTTCAGTGCGATTTAAGGCTAAAACTATCCAGTTTTCATCCAAATATTGACGCTCTTTAGGCATAAAACAAGATCACAAATAGCATTTAAAAAATCAAACCATAGTTTTTAAGATTGCCTAGGGAAAAATGCCTGGACCCTAATATATATAAATTCATAAATAACGGTTATCGTAAATGTCTTATATGGCCTGAGCTGCCGAAAAGACAGTGTGAATGTGTGTGTGAGTGTGAGTGTGAATGTTTTAAAAAAAAAAAAAAAGATTGCCTACAAAGTAAATGCAATAATATCATTTTTTTTTTTAAGTAATTTTGTACCAACCCATTTCACTTACACATACACGCACACATTTATATCCAGAATACCCTACTACAGCGGTTCCCAACCCGTGGGCTGCGGACTGATTGGAACTAAATCCCCCCTCCGCGAAAAAGCTTGGAGGAAATTTTTTTTTCCTTCATGATTTTTTTTCTTTTTTTTGTGAGCGAGGTCTCATCCCATCTTTGCAAAGCCAGGTTTCGGCCTGTTTCAGCCAAAAAGCCAGGTTTCGGCTAGTTTTTGGCTGAATCAGGCCGAAACCGTAACCGAAACCGAATATTCGGTCGGTTTATAAAAATTATATATGTTATATACACTGGGCCTCAGAGTTTTTTTTACAGAAAAAGTGGACCGCATATCAAAAATCTGGTGTGACTGGCGCATAGCACACAACTTTCTCTTACCCTTCGGTAAGAGAAAGTTGTGCACCGTGCTGGTCACACCAGATTTTTTGTGTCGAGATATATTTAGTTTCCGATAGCACCTTAGTTTCAAACTTGCATTTTAAATGTTGATTGCTTGAAATAAACTATGGTTATTTTTCAAAATTTTAATCTCATATTTGGACATTTTATACACAATATAGATTCGTAAATAAATACAAAATTTCATAAGAATTGGAAAAAAAATTTTAAATGCGTAAAAAGCTCCAAAGGGGACCCCTTTGAATCGAAATTAACATACAAATCCCTATAGGAAATTAACATTGGCCAAATGCGAAGATAAGGTAGAAAAATTTAAAACGCGTAGAAAGAGAGAAGATAATTTTGTGAGAGAGAGAGATATGTTTTCTCCGAAAAAAATGGGCGTTTAAATAATAATTGATTTTTTTTTTTTTTTTTTTTAAACACTCACACTTTTTTCTCATTCACACTCACACTCACACCACATTCATACAGTCTTTTCGGCAACTCAGGCCATATAAGACTTTTTACAATATCCGTTATTGATAAATATACATATATGGGGTCCAGGCATTCTTATTTAAGCCATTTGGTATCCAAATGTCTTAAATAAAATCATCGGACTGCCTGGGGTCCGAACCCGCGACGTTTGGTATATGAGGTTAGCACGCTAACCTCTACGCCACGCCCCGAGGGCTAATTGATTTTTAATCTAATAAAAAGAAAAAGATTTAAATTCGGTTACCATGGCAACCATCTTTCCTATGAAGCACAAGAGTAAAGTGTGCTTCAAACAATTTTGAGGGCAAAACGAGAATATACATTTGAAAGAGCATCTAAAAAATAATTGATTTTTGAATTTTAATCAAAATCGTTAGAGCGAATTTTGAGAAAATCGAAAAAAAACTGAAAAAGTACATCAGTAAAGTACTAGTACTTTTTGGCCGATTTTGATTAAAAGCTTATTTTTCCGGTCCCGGGGGTGTTTAACTTAAATATAAAATTTCAGCCTCCTAGCTCAATTCCTTCATGCTTAAAATTGAACACACACAGACACACACACACACACACACAGACAGACAGACAGACCATGTCTCGAAAACCACTTTTTTGGATTCAGGGGACCTCAAAACGTGAAGATCCATCAAAATCTCGACATCGAATTTTTGACATGAAACCAATACTTTCTCTCATATATATATATATTACATATATACATAGGTAAGAGAAAGTAAAAAGGTTGGGAACCGTTGCCCTATAATATAAAGCTGTGTTATATCCAGCCATCAAGAAACAATTACCTACTTTTTCCCATTTATTAACACTATAAGTAAGGGAAATTAAAAATTTCTAAATACTCATTTTAAATAATCATTTTAATTAATTAACAAATTTTATTTCAGCCTACAACGTATTAATTAATTAATCCTAAAAGTGGAATCTGAAGCAAGAGAGAATGAGAGATGAAGTGAAAAAAAAAAAGATGTATCCATGCGGGCTCCATCGAGGGGGCGGCGAGGGAGCATTCCACTCGCGTGATTGCATGTGTGTACCTCTATGCAAGTGTGTGTCTGATCGTATTTATGTGTGTGTGTGCGATTCCATTCCAGTCCTGAGGACTTGTCCAGGCTGAAGCAGGATGCTGCAGGCTCTTAACTTGTTGCCCGAAGCTGCAAGTGTGAAGCGAACAGATCCTCCCCTTTGCTCTTAAATTATCTCAAATCACTGGTTTGGTCTGCCGACACCTTTAGCGATTTACTTTTACTCTCACTCTATTGCCATAAGTCTTGACAAAGTACTTAAAAAATACCCATAAAAAGATAATTAAATTTTATTTCTTGTTTATAAAAAATAAATTTAAAAGTATCAAATTTATGTTTAAATATTTAAATTAGAGAATAATCGATTTATGGCTAGGATTGATGTCGGTAAAAAAAGAGTAAAAAGTTTGCGTTCATAACTCTTTTATAAGGGGATAAAAGAATGAACAACATTAAAGGGCATCATCCCTAGCTCACTAATATAAGCCAAAAAAAAATTGTGGAATATTGTAAAACAAGAAAGATAAAATCAGACAAGCTAAATAGCAAATATTCATTAATATGAATCTATTAACTCAAAATTATTTAATACATAATTGTAATTATTCTAATTAGTCTGTATAAAACTGTTGTTCAGGGGCTGATTTAATGCGCTTGTCAGGAAATCAAAAAAACCCGAAAATGAAATTTTTTATGACATCTCTTTTTTCGAAAAACACTGTTAGCCCTATAAATTATAATAAAAGGGAATTTTCATAGACTAGGGAATATTCGCTACCAGATAATTTGAATAATTAAGAATGGACCTAAAACCTTAGAGCTTCAGGATCCCTTTCTTTGATTCAGCAAGTTTCCGTATTCTATGAACATTCACCTTTATATATATATGTTGTAGCGTTTTTCTAAAAAGAGATGTACTAAAAAATTTCAGTTTGTATTTTTCTGATATGGCCCTTTACTCAGAATTTGAAGTTTTCCTTCTTGTTTTAAAAGTAACATTTCGCTTCCCATCCCTAGTGATAAAAATTTATTTAAATTATATTCGCTACCAATAATAAGGTTGGGTCTTAAATCTTATAGCTTCAGATGCCAAGAAATACATTTAATAAAAAATCAAGAGGATCTCTAAAATTTTCTTTGAAAGACGTGTTTTTTTACTTCACTAGACCAAAATCAAACTAGCGATACTTTTGGATACGGAAATATTATACTATTCAAATCCAAGCCTAAGTATTCTCACTCTACATGACATTTTATTTCATATCTACAACTCATCCAATCCTGCACTAAAATAATGTATAAAATAACCTATTTATATTTTGTTAAAAGGTTATTCAAAAATAAAATAAATTTTTTTATGTGTCTATTTCTTTATTTTACACGCGTCGTGAAGAGGCATTTTATAAATTTTGAGAGAAGCGTGCCCGGGGGGACCTTCTCGACGCCCCCTCCTCCTTATACAGTATATCCCCTTGCTTCTTATGGTCCATTCCATACAAGGTCATACCAACTTTATCATTGGAAGAAAACCTTTTTTGTGGAATGGAATTATAACAAGTGGACATATTTAATACATGTGTGGTGTCGCTGGGTTTTAAATGGTAGAAATATTTGGATTTCTAACCCGAAATGTATCAAGTTAGAAATCCAGATACCGCAAGCATTTCTATCATTTAAAATCCAGTGCATAAAAAATTTCCGTTTATAAATATGATTTATGTAAAACCTACATCAATTTACCTACAAATTATTTGGAGTTTATTCGTTTATTTAATCTTGCTCTGCCTGGATGCCAACCAAGGGCAGGAAAGGGGGTAATTATCCCCCCATATTAGAGAGACATTCTCTTACCTATATATTTTTAATATTGCAATCATGACAAAAATTCTATGTCGAGGATGTTGATGGAAATTCTCGTTTTGAGGATTCCTGATACCAAACGTCAAAATGATCTAAGGGTTGTGTGTTCAATTTCGACACAAAAAAATCTGGTAAACAAATACAGAATGCAACTTTAAATTACCGAAAGAGAAAGTGCTGTGCGACCAGTCACACCAGATTACGCCCCCCCCCCCCAAAAAAAAAAAAAAAAAAAAAACTCCTCTGGATCTACCCTTGATGCCAACAAGAATACCCTCTGAATAATTATATGTCTATCTATTTCTATAGGACTTGATAAAAAATTAAACGAAGATAAATTTTTTTTATTTGATCTCAGCTAATAAAATAAAAAAGTAATTATTTTTTTTCTAGACAAATACGATAATATACTATATTAGAAAAAGCATTCACAAATATAATTTATAGTAATGAAGATAACATCTTTATTTGTTAGTTATTGATAGAATTGTATCAGATAACATTCATGTTTTATGCATATAATTATGTCCAAGTTTTTTTTTTCACAATCTCAAATTAATTATCAAATATTACTCTCGATTTTGCCATTCCAAACATATATGATTTGCCTGTCAACTAGTCAACATTTAATTAATTAACTATAGAGTATCTTTTGCATATCTGATGTAAGGATCTTAAACGTCACGCCAAGGACAATTTAATACTTATTTTTATACTGTGTATCCTCTTCAAAAGAGAAAAAAAACTTAGTAGTTTTTACTTTCTCGTATAGAGAAAGTTATGTAATCGTAAAAAATTCGACTTCGAGATTTTGATGTTTCTCCACGTTTTAGACCTCCCTGAGTCCAAAAAAACCATTTTTGGCATTATGTCTGTGTGTGTGTGTGTGTGTGTGTGTGTGTGTGTGTGTGTGTGTGTGTGTGTGTGTGTGTGTGTGTGTGTGTGTGTGTGTGGGGTGTGTGTGGTGTGGGGGTGTGTGTGTGTGTGTAAACACGATTGCTTAAAAACCAAAGCAGTTAGATCGATGAAATTTGGTATATGCTCCTTACACTAAAATTGTAGATTTCTATCAACTTTTGGAGTAAATAAGTCACTTGGAAGTAGTACTTTACTTAAAAAGTTTTTTCAAAAATTTTGAAATTTTCAATTTTTTTGTTATATTATAATAAAATACTCTATTTTAAAAAGTTTTTATTCTTTGACATTTTTTCGAAAACTGAATAGTTTTTGAAATAATCAAAGAAGAAATAGAAAATTTTCGTTAATTTTGATAAAAAATCAAAACAAAATCATACAGGTGTCATTAAAAAAGGGTAAATATAAACAAATTAATTTGTGAAACAAATATTTATTTATTATATAAAACAATGTTTTCCAAAACATGTTTAGAATTTTCAAGCCTTTTCTTATACATTAGGCATAACTCATTAGATATTGAAATAATTTATGAATATAAAAAAAAGCCTTAGTTTTGAAATCAAATTATTTTTTCATCTTTATTTTACAGAAAGGGGATTGTTTCAACTATCACTCTTTGTATTCATCATTCACCATAAAATTTATTCGAATCTTCCTTTAAGTGCTCAAATAAAGAAAGATTTTTTTCATTCTATTAAAAAAATATAATTTTTTTTTTTTTGTGTGACGGATGAAGCCTAATTAGGCCTATATATATAAATAAAATTTTAAATTATTTTTGTAGCCGGCTAAATATTTTTAAAATCCGCTTAAGTTCTACGAGTTTAGAGATTTAATCTGAGCCACTTTTTTAAGTGAAAGTAAAAAGTTCAATGAAATATTTTAATGAGGAAGTTATTTTGGTTGCCTATTTAAAAAAAAAAAAAAAAAAAAAAAAAACTTTTAAGGATACTGAGTCCATTTAGGACTTCGAATTTAATTTTAAATAATACTAGTCGCAAGCCCGCCTTCGGCGGGCTTTCCGCCTAGCCAGGGGCTGCGCCCCCTGGACCCCTTGCTCGCCTTCGGCGAGCAAGTTTATTCCCAATTTGTGATATTTCTTGTTGCAATGCAAGTGTTAAGATGTTAAGGAAGGATCTTATATTCAAGCGAGGCGAGGGTACCGATTAGGAACAGCACAAAAGGGTCTGTTTATGACTGTTTAAAGGGTCAGTCACCTGCGTCCTCTCTTCGTTTTTCAACTGCTGCGTAGCCCCCACCCCCCAGCCCATAGTCAGGTAGGAAGCTGGTTCACACAGCATAAAGGACGCTCTCTAATTTCTAGCCACCTTGTTGATTTTGTGTTTCCATATTGAAGAAATTTGATTATAATTAATTTTCCAAAACATTTAAGAGATTCAAATTATTACTACGTTACTCCCTGAGTCATGTATTATAGGTGTACTTAATTTCAAATGGATTCATTGAAAATTGTGGATTTCTATAGAACATATACATACATATTTACATACATACATACATTTTTCCCATTTCATTTTTATATATATAGATTGATGGCTACCGGGAACGTTCGAACGTTTATTTGTTTTAAAGGTTGTTCTAAGGCCAATTAGACCCCATCTCTATTTATTTCAAATGATTGGTATAGCCAATTCAAAATTGAAATAAATTTTTCTTTGGGACGGAAAACGAACCCGGGACCCAACCAAGCCCGGGAGGCTTAAAGTATGGTTGTCTATTTTTAAGATTAAAATTATTACAAATACACACGCTTCCCCCTCCAAACGCCTATGGAATATATTCCCACATTTAATGTTTTCCTCTTTTTATCACAGCACCACGAATATATCAAATATTCTTTCTTAGTATTTTTATTCTAATTAAGAAAAAAACATTCTTTGCTTAAAAAAATTATTAAATTTCTTTCTTTTTTTTTTTAAATAAAGAATTCTTCCTTCAATTTGAGAACATTCCGTTCATTTATTTCCATTTTTCTGAGGGTGGAGGAGGATGAAGAAGTCTTCAGGTTCTTGTCCTTGTCTCAAGGATGTCTCAACCGGTCGGGATTCCGAAAATGCAGTCGTTTATGTCGCCAAAGATCTTTTTTAGACTTTTTTTTGTGTTTAAAATAAGGCCTCATCACGCTTTTAGAAGAGCTATTCACAGAAAAGACACCAAAAGGCTTTTGATTAGAGGAAATGAGGGAAGACATTTATTTTCTACACTGAAGTCTTTTACTCTTTGTTTGTGCTTTATTGCGAATTTTATGCTCAAAATTTAATGAGAGGAATTCACATAAATTCCATACATCTTTATGGGAAAGGTGGTTATGACTTTAATTTAGAATGGTGTTCATCTGATTATACATTTGAAAGACAAAATATTTATTAACATTTAATAGCAACCAATAAAAAAAAAAACAGCTAGACTTTAGTTTTACTAAATATTTAAAAATGTGATGTGACTGATCGACTTTATCTTATCTTCGGTAATTGAAAGTTATATTAACACCAGATTTTTTGTGTCAACATACAGTATATAAAATTTATATTTATTTTTTTACGGTGGATTCAAAATATATACATAGAAAAGATAATACATAGAAAAACCATGAAGTAAATTGTGATTCAAACAATTTTGAGACGCAAATGAGAGAATACATTCTAAAGAGTATTTTTTTAAATACTCTTTAGATACTCATAAATACTTAAATACGGTACTTTCATTCATTAAAAACAACATAAAATATTTTTAAAAAAGTGGAAAAAATAATAAAATACGGATTTCAGCCAGTTGTCAATAATATTATACGCGGCCAGAATGATCAAAAAGGAAAAAGGAAAAATTACATACGTCGAGTTTAATCTAAAAATTCATTTTAATTATGTAATATAATTTTTAATTAATATTCGACTTAAACATAATTTTTTAATCCTTTTATCCACTGTTTACGTTTTGCTATTTTTCATGCGGCTCCAAATATGCTCTCTGGGAATTTATAAAATTTAACTTTTACATCATTTCCACGTTTCTGATGCAGGGGCGTATATAGAAATTTTTTTCGGGGGGGGGGGGGACCTGAACTCAAAAATTTTTCTGAGGAAATTTTTTTTATAAGAAACTACATTTTTTTCATACGAAATTTTTTACGGAACATTTTTTCTTTTGCGGAACCAAAGTTTACCATCCTGCGAAAAAATTTGTTGAGCTGATGTCTGTATATCCCTATATATGTATAGATCTATGTGTTTGGGAAATTTCGGGGGGGGGGGGTCCGGGCCCCCTCGCCCCCCCCCCTTTATATACGCCCCTGTTCTGATGCATAATTACTGCCACGGATACAGCAATTTTTTTCTTGAAGTTGACATAATTCAAATAATCTCAATATATTTTTTTAATAATTTTGAAATCAAGATATTTTATTAATAATTATTCAAAAATAAATCACCTTTTATAATTTAATAAACGCTAGTTGGCGTAAAGGTCTAGAAGCACGGTCCTTGATTATAAATTTTAATCAAAATCCTTGAAGTGAATTTTGAGAAAAACGAAAAAAATCTTTAGCTGAAAAACCATTCTTTCTAACCGTATATTCCACATAATTATACCTCTTAAGACAGAGGAGTTATTCAACCCGCTAAACTTTTTCGTGCATGCCTCCCTACCCGGCCACTATACACACATGCATTGTAAGACGTTGTCACGTCAAAACTGAAAAAGTACATCAGTAAAGTATTAATACTCTTTGGCCGATTTGATTAAAAGCTTATTTTCGCGCCTTAGTGGAATATCTTACTTAAATATAAACAGACGGGTGCGGGACCCACATTTTTGAACTTAGGGGACCCTTAAAACGTGTATTTCCATCCAAATCTCGACATCAAATTTTTGACATGAATGCAAAATACTCTCTATATATTAACATACTGTATATAGGTAAGAGAAATGTGTACGTATACAATATGTAAGAGAAAGTAAAAATCGATTGCATTCAACCCGAAAAAATTTTAATATTTTCAAAACTAATTAAGACCTAACTAACATTTCTGAAATTTCTTTTTGAAAATAAAAGTTAAGAAAAATTCCTTTCTAAAAATTCATTTTATTCATAAGTATTAATAATTTCACCTAATTTTTTTTTTTTTTTTTAATTATCGAATGGCATATTTATTGATCTTTTTTTTTATAATTTACCATTCCACTTTTCACCTTTTCTCGACAACACTCGAGTCGAATTATTATTATTTTAATAATTCATATAATTGAGGAGATTTTTTTTTATCTCAAACCTCTTCTCCATTAACTAAAGGTAGAAAAATTCCAGAATTCTTTTTTTTTTTTTCAAAGGATTGCAACACATGATATAAATTTGTTGTCTATTTTATATTTTTGACCACGAAATCTTAAATAAAAGTCAAGATAATTAAACAAATTTATTGAACCAATTAGTAATATGGAAAACGATTTTATATCAAATCTGTTGACATAATAGCGTCAAGGCAGATTGAATTATCACCTCTCGTGCGTCTCTTCAATTCTAGTTTTATTTATAAGACTTTTTAGCTTTACATCGCTAAGAACATAGATATAACTTTTAATATTTGTTTATTAAAGATGAATATAAATATTATTCTTTTAAAGAAATTTGAGAGAAGATCCAAATATTGATTTAAATATTCAATTTTATGGAAAATATAGCTTTTTTTTTTTTAAATAAAATTCGAATCTAATTAGCTCTGTTGATTTTGTTCTAAAAATCTAAATTTTGTAGGATGATCCTTTTTAAAAAACACAAATTAATTCATATTTGTAACAAATACAAAACAAATAAAGTTATGACTACTTAAATTTGTTCTAAATACCAATCTATCCTCCCACTCATCTAAAATTATTAATTTTTAATGTATATAAAATAAATTAAATAAGTGCAAATTGTTTTAAATTTTATAAATGATGTCTTGAGATTCATAAATTCATTCATTTTCAATTGCTGAAGTTAGGCAGCCCAAATGACTAACGCATTCATGATCAGAACGGACCCACCATCTTGATTTAAAAAAATGAACTTTCATAAACTAATTTATTAAAAGTTTCATAAATGGTTTATGAAAAATTTTATACACTTAGTTTAAAAAAAATTGTTCCTCAAGAGGTCTGAACTCGAGCTCTTGGTTTCTTCCCTTCATATATGAACGATTTTATCATCTTGTTTTGTTAAGAATATCATACTTTTTTAAACTACTTAAATTTGATATTTTTTTTATACTTTATAAACTAGTTGATTTCACAAACTGGGTATATTAAAATTCAAGCACGAAAGTATATGAAAACCCATTGAAAATTCATATTTTTTTAAATGTAGTGAGTCAATCATTTGGGTTGCCTACCTTTCAGAAACTAAATACCTCTGGAAAAATCTTATTAAAATTAAAAAAAAAAATACTACTTTTCCTTACCTATCTCCTATATTAATATTAACCACTAAACATTTAAATCTCAAGGAGAAGTATAAATAACAATAAATTAGATAATGAAATAGAAATTTTACTTAATATATGATGTGTTATTCATAATCTTGATTGTTAATATATATTTTTTACAACTTTATAAAAATCTAATTAATTCGATGCTTTAATTAGAATGTAGAATTGAATTGTCTTCATTAAATCCATTGTTTTGGAGTAATTGCGAAAAAAATAGAATAAAAAACGAAGGTGGGGGAGGAGGCTAATAGCCGGATGCAATCTCTCTCTCTCTCTCTCGCTCTCGCTCTCGCTCTCTCTTGCATTGCAAGGCAAGTGCAACAAGTGTTTGCAAGATGGCGGCGCCATCGGCTTTCGTTTTAATATTCGCCATCTCAGCTCATCTTTTCAATTCAATCGCCGGGTCCTCTCTGTATATATGAATGGCAATTCGCGTTCAATGTATACAATACTCGATTAGATCGTTTATTTATTTTTTTTTTTTTTGCTTTGTTCTGAATAAATATCAACCAAGCGGCCAGACGAGTCGTGGGGACGCAAATTGACAACGAAATTCGGAGGATGGGTTAAATTGAAAAAAGGAGATTGTTTTTATGAAATTATATTCAATTTTATTGCATTTCAATTAACAAATCCGAATTAATCTTATTCATGTTTATAATTTTTCAAATCAATAGGCCTTTTTATGATATATGAAAATTTTTTAAAGTATTTTTATTGTATGCATTGTAAGGGATGGCCGAGAAAAAAAAAGTATTTTAGCATCTCTGACCAGTTAGAATCTGTTCTTGTTTGTTTAAATTAATTAATTGGTAGATAATATAAGAGAATTCATTTGAATAATTTCTCGATAAATTATAATGTGACTAGAACTAGATCTATAACTTTTTAGATAATATAGTATGTGGAGTAAGCAAGGGCGGATACAAGGGGGGAGTAAAGGGGGTAATTACCCCCCCCCGAGATTTGAAAAAAATACTTTTTTTTTGAAAAAATATTTATTTTTAATGTAAAATTTTAAAAATTAATACTTAAAAATTTGATTTGTATTTATATTCTGGCAAACAAGTAATGAATGCGCCTTTAAATTAACGAAATTAAGAAAAAAATAGTGTGCTGTGCGACGAGTCACACCAGATTACCCCCCCCCCCCCCCCGAGAAACACCTCTGGATCCGCCCTTGGGAGTAAGGCCACTGTATAGATAAAGTTATTCTTTATAAACTTATACCCCTCGTTGACGTTTTGATGACTAGGGGCCTATCATCTTCAGGACGAAAATATCAGATCAAATAATACCTAGTTCCTCAAAAATAAAAAAATCTGGTGTGACTGGCGCACAGCACACAACTTTCTCTTACCTTCGGTAATCGAAAGTTGTGTTCTGTGCTTGTCACACCAGATTTTTTGTGTCGACATATATTTAGTTCCCGACAGTACGGAACATATGAATTCAGATGTAAAATTTATAAGTATGGGAAAATATTTATATTTTGTTACCATGGCAACCATTTCTCATATCTTCCCTATGAAATACAAGAGTAAAGTGGTCTTCAGAAGATTTCAATCACAAAATGAGAATATACATTTTAAAGAGAATCTAAAAAATAATTGATTTTTGAATTTTAAAAAAATCGTTGGAGCAAATTTTGAGAAAATCGAAAAAACTGAAAAAGTACATCAGTAAAGTACTAGTACACTTTGGCCGATTTTGATTAAAAGCTTATTTTTCCGGTCCCGGGGGTGTTTAACTTAAATATAAAATTTCAACCTCGTAGCTCAATTCCTTCATGCTTAAAATTGAACACACACACACACACCCACCCACCCACCCACCCACCCACACAGACAGACCATGTCGCGAAAACCACTTTTTGGATTCAGGGGACCTCAAAACGTGAAGATCCATCAAAATCTCGACATCGAATTTTTGACATGAATCCAATACTTTCTCTCTATATATATATTACATATATACATAGGTAAGAGAAAGTAAAAATAAATTATATGTGAATTATTTTATTTTTATTTGGTAATAAAGTTTCATTTCATTTCATTAGACTACCTTTTTTACTTTCTCTTACCTTTATATATATGTTAATATATATAGAGAGAGAAAGTATTGGATTCATGTCAAAAATTCGATGTCGAGATTTTGATGGATCTTCACGTTTTGAGGTCCCCTGAATCCAAAAAAGTGGTTTTCGCGACATGGTCTGTCTGTGTGTGTGTCTGTGTGTCTGTGTGTGTGTGTGTGCTGTGAACAAAATATCTCAAGAACGAAAAGAGCTAGGAGGTTGAAATTTTATATTTAAGTTAGGTACCCCGATGGGACGTGATACGAAGCTTTTGAACAAAATCGACCAAAGAGTACTAGTACTTTACTGATGCACTTTTTCAGTTTTTTCGATTTTCTCTAAATTTGCCCAACGATTTTTTAAATTCAAAAATCAATTATTTTTAGATTCTCTTTAAAATGTATATTCTCATTTTGTCATTGAAATCTTCTGAAGACCACTTTACTCCTGTACTCCATAGAAAAGATAGGAGAAATGGTTGCCATGGTAACAAAATATAAATATTTTCCCATACTTATAAATTTTACATCTTGAAAATCGAATGTACCCTACTGTCGGAAACTAAATACATGTCGACACAAAAAATCTGGTGTGACAAGCACAGTACACAACTTTCGATTACCGAAGGTAAGAGAAAGTTGTGTGCTGTGCGCCAGTACAAGCACAGTACACAACTTTCGATTACCGAAGGTAAGAGAAAGTTGTGTGCTGTGCGCCAGTCACACCAGATTTTTTGTGTCGACATGTATTTAGTTTCCGACAGTAGGGTACATTCGATTTTCAAGATGTAAAATTTATAAGTATGGGAAAATATTTATATTTTGTTACCATGGCAACCATTTCTCCTATCTTTTCTATGGAGTACAGGAGTAAAGTGGTCTTCAGAAGATTTCAATGACAAAATGAGAATATACATTTTAAAGAGAATCTAAAAAATAATTGATTTTTGAATTTAAAAAAATCGTTGGAGCAAATTTTTAACCATAAAAATTCACTGGGTTCCCATAATTTTTGACGAATATACCTCATTTAAAGAGTGTAACGTCTCACTAAGGCTTTAAATTATACACAAACGCCTATACGGTATAATATGTAGAAAAATATTTATAATTTGGAAAATAAAACCATTTCGGTGGCGGTGGTCCACCCGAACCCCCACCCCCTGGTTCTGGGGGTGCTTTCTATTAATGAATTTTTTTAAAATTAAAATGCTATTTATTTAAGTAACTAGAACATTTTAATTTTCATTTGCTTGACAATATATTCCTTATTTCTTTTAATAAATTCACATAGAATCGAGAAATTTGCTATTTTTCAAGCGTTAATTTAAATATAGTAAAAAAATTTCCTTTTTTTCCTCTGACGCAAGGAGAGTTAAAAAAAAAAATTTGTCATATATTTATTCTTTAATTAAATAAAATTGAGTCGAAAAAAAAAATGAAAAGAGGAGGGGTAGCTGAAGTCGATGATGATAATCGTGACTTGGGAACTAGACAATTTGTTAGTGAGAGAGAGAGAGAGAGAGAGAAAGAGAGGAGAGAGGAGAGAGAGAGAGAGCCACAGGGCAATGTCTATCGGTTGCTAAGTCGTGGGGTCTCTTCAATTGGCTTGCGGGGGTGGGGGGCAATCAGCCATCGCAAAGAGCCCCACTCCTCTTAAAATAAGGGGAAATAAGAGGAAGAGGTAGTGGGGAGAGGTAGACGGGACTAATAAAACCAAGGCGAGCGGCGCTGCTATGAAAAATGCGATCCTGTCCAGTGAAGAAATCTTCACGAAGAGACTTGAATGCACGAATAACTAACCAAAACAGACCTCAATGAATCTAATTCAGCAGAAGAATAAAAAAAATAAAATAATTGATAAACGGAAACTAATAAAACTAAGATAGATATACATGTATTTCATTTCTTGACGTTTATAATACTTATTTTCCCCTACAAACAATTAATAATTTTTTACGTTCATAAAATCTATGTCAAGTTGACAATTCCAAAGCAATGATAAATCGTTAACAAGGAGAAATAAATTTCATGCAGTTTTATCTTCTTACTTGACTTTACTACTAAACTTCCTTATACAGGACCAAAATATTTTTATTTTCAAGATCTTTTTAAGGCACAAATTATATGCCTATATTTAAAAGCTATTTAGTAATAAGTAGTTCTTCTTTAACTATAGTATAGCCTATAGTCACCTTAGCCCCCCCCTCCCCCTTGGACCGCTAGTGGAAGTGATGTTAATATCGGCAAAGACTTTCTTTACTTTATTTCAAACCTGAATTAGACAAATTGTTTTTTCTTCTGTTTCCCAGAATGGGTGATAGTAGCATCGGATGTATTTTAGAGGTGTTTAATACACCCATCTCTTTTTTACGTTCCCAAAAATTTATTATTTTAAAATAAAAAATATACTTGAATCGCCTTTTGATAACTAAACTAAAAAGTTTTTAGTGACAAGTGCGGAGCGATTATTAAATTTATTTTTATGTATATTTTTTTTGGGAGAGGGATAGGATTTTTTTTTACTTTCTCTTACCTCTATATATATGTTAATATATAGAGAGATCAAGTATTGGATTCATGTCAAAAATTCGATGTCGAGATTTTGATGGATCTTCACGTTTTGAGGTCCCCTGAATCCAAAAAAGTGATTTTCGCGACATGGTCTGTTTGTGTGTGTGTGTGAACAAAATATCTCGAGAACGAAGAGAGGTTGGAGATTGAAATGTTATATTTAAGTTAGGCACCTCCCTGCCACGTGACAGGAAGCTTTTGAACAAAATCGCCCAAAGAATACTAGTACTTTACTGATGTAGTTTTTCTGTTTTTTTTTTTTTTTCGATTTTCTCAAAATGTGCTCCAACGATTTTGATTAAAATTCAAAAATCAATTATTTTTTAGATGCTCTTTCAAATGTATATTTTCAATTTGCTCTCAAAATTGTTTGAAGACCACTTTACTCTTGTGCTTCATAGGAAAGATAGAAGAAATAGTTGCCTTGGTTACAAAAAATAAATATTTTACCATGTTTATAAATTTTACCTCTTGGATTCTAATATTTCGGCGGGCCCTCGAGGTATGGCGTCAGAGGTCTGAGCGTGCCAACCTCAGAACACAAACGTGTGGGTTCGGACCCCAGGAAAGTGTGTCCTGTGTGACCACTGCACACCAGATGCTTTAATAAAATCTGTATTTCATACTTGTCAGGGGTTTTATTTACAGCATCTGTAAAAATGTTTTTAAGGCCTGAGTGCCGAAAGGGCGTGGTGTAGAGGTGAGTGTGCAACCTGCATGATACAAAACGTCGTGAGTGTTCGGAACACAAAAAATACAATGATTTCGGCGGAAACTAAATATATCTCGACTCCAAAAATCTGAAGTGACAAGCACAGACCACAACTTTTAGATTCACAAGAAGGATAAGAAAAAGTATGTGGCCTGAGCTGCCAAATCACAGCGTGAATTTTTGATAAATTTTAGTTTCATACTTCGCAGGGGTCTTATTTACAGCATCTTTAAAAATGATTTTTAAGACATAGTAACATAAATAAATACTGTAACTCAATTATCTGACGAATGATCTTCTATTGGAATAGATAGACCAATTCTCGCTCATTACTAAAATACCACTTCCAAAATTATCGTAGCAATTTCATTTGAATGAGTCACCAGATGGTTAAATTTCCAAGCTCGTTTATTATTTTATATTGTATACAATGTATAAATAGTAATTACATTTAATAACTCATTGAAATATTATAAGCTTTTCTTAATAATGCATTGGTAAATATCTTACTGGGTGAAGGTAATTTTAATTTTAAAACTAGATAATAAATTAATAAACATCATAGTTTTTTCATTGGGAAAATCTTTTAATTATTTATCTCACTAGTTTATATGATATTTTCATAAATTAATTATCATATGATTGAGTTGTTAACTTATTAATTTACTAAAACCAGACCTGAGATAATTAACAAAATTCTTTTCCCAGTACGAAAAAAAAAATTTTTGTTTATTGAGTAAAGCTTGTGCTAATTATTTAAATCCAATATATTCTATATAATCCAAGACTAAAAAACTCTAATATATAGTATGTGAAATTAAAATTAATTAAATAATTTTTATCTGTCAGTTAATAGAAAAATCCTAAAAATAAGTTTCGTCTGAAAACTTGAAATCATTTTAGAAAGGAAGCTTCTCATGTAGATTCTGTTTTCGTCTATTATTAGGCCTATATATCTTTTTTTATATAAATCGGTCCGTTTACAACCTTAGAGCGTTCAAGGAGTGAGAAAATAGGAGAAGGCCTTGCAGTTGAAATCTCGAAAATTAACCCACCTTGAGATATAAAAATAAATAAATACCTCAAATCAAATCAAATTAATCTATTCGTTTTGTTTAGAGATTTTTAGGGATTTAAAAATCTGATTCATTTCGCGATACAAAACAAATGCGTTCCGCATTGTCTAGCAAAAATTCGTAATCGGTCACGATAGACTTTGTTAAAATAGAAGAAACAAGAAGAGGCTGAAGGATATATCTTTTTTCGAAGAGTTTACTTTCAAACTAGATTGTTTTCACAAGACAATTATTAAGATTATAAATACGTATAGATTTATGATTATATTTATTTTATTAGTAGTACTTGAAAAAGGAAGACGTTTTTTTTTCAATCATCTTTTCACGGCCAAATTTTAGATAGGCATAATGTAAACATTCCCTTGGGCCCTTTGAAATAACAGTAAACTTCACGAGATTAGGTAATATATGGTAGCAGCTCACTGACTTTGGAGGCCTACCTTCCCCGGGGCTCTGCCTCTTATAAGATATAGCTTTATATTCGAATATATAAAGAGCTTTTACTTTTTATTAAAATCGGAAATACTTCCATCTTGCTAATTTCTCTATTAATAAAATTTATATATTTCGTATTTATTTATTTATTTTAAGGGCTTTTTCGGAAGACCCATTTAGACACCATCTCTATTTATTTAAATTTTTTTGTCCACTCAGGGGCTCACTTCTAGTGAGTACGTGAATGGCGACCACGAGTTACCCTAGCTAAGGATGGCCTTTCTTCTATTTCTTTGTCAGCCTTTTTTCCGTTCGGCTTGTTTTTCTCTCGGTCTCTTATTTCTTTATAAATCAATTTTGCCGACCCCTCATAGGGATAAGGCCAAGATAGAAGAAGATGAAGTTGCACTTGAAGGTTTCAATCTTCAACGGATCACCAAGGCATGAAAATATGAAATAAATTATAAGATTCTTATAATATTATTTCCGTAACATTCATCCATTGACTCGGGGGGGGGGGGGGGGGTTATCTGGTGTGACTGGTCGCACAGCACATAATTTTTCTTACTTTCGGTAATTTAGTAATTCAGTACTTGCTTAATATATAGATAAATCAAATTTTTAAGTAGGCTATTAATTTTTAAAATTTAATATTAAAAATAAAATTTAATTCCCAAAAAAATATTTTTCTCAAATTTTTGGGGAGGGAGGTAATTATTCTCTTTACTCCCCCCTCCCTTGTATCCGCCTTTAAATATTAAATATTTTTTTTTAGAAATATTAAGAAATGACAAATTATTTATGTAAGAAATTCATTTTAAAACCAACAGATGAATGTTTGTAACGTAAATTAATATTATAAAAATCTTGTAATTTATTTCGTATTTTCAGGCCCTGATGACGATCCGTTGAGGATTGAAACCTCCATGTACATTGGTTGGTCAAAACTCTGAAAATAAAATATTAATAAATTAAAAATAATTTATTAAATTTATAAATACATTAACACCTTCATCAAGAGTTGCTGTGACATCCTTCAATCATTTAAAAATTATGTCTACACTGCAAGAATACTTAAAAAATTTTATTCACTAGGATAATCTAAAATTTTTTATAATAAATTAATTTTCATAAAGTGGTCTATTTATTTATAAAATTAAATATTTCGTCTATTTCTTAACAAAAGCACTATTTTCGGTTTGTTGGCTCTGAATTAATCATCGATCACAAACCCCGAGGGCGGTGGATGATTTGATTAGTAGTAGATGTGTGCGAAAAGAAATGAAAGCTCACGTGAATGGCAGGCAGCGGCGGGTGCAGGACAGGAACCGAGCGCAGCCGCGGGCAGTGGCTGCTGCAGCGTCCTCGGTGGTTCCGCTGCGTCGTGCCGTTCCCACGGGCAAGAATTCCCCCCTGGATTGCAGACAACCCGCTGCAGCCGACATTCCCCTTCCCGCTGCTGCCCCTTTGCCAGAATAAAAAAAAAAAAAATCCAACACCTCCTATCAAACACAACCTCTTCTCTTGATATTCGTGGCTTTGGATTTTAAATCAATAGGCCACTTACTCTATTTATTGATCCAAAACGTGACTCACTTCAAATTATCCTTGCCTAAGAAATATCTTTATTCTTACATCTCTAATAAAGTCTATAATCTACAAATTTTTCTAGACCCTAATCGTTGTAAAATACCTTCACATCGGTGTCTGATTAAAAGCGCATCAACTGCCGTTTGAAGCAAACTTGCCGATTACTATTACTTACTAATGTACAATTTTCCCAGTCCGCGAATTTGACAGACATGTACAAAGAAAAAAAATTTAATTTATTATTTAATATTACATGTTTATTATAAAATAGTTTCGTGGTAGCCACATCAGATAAATTTTTTTTTTTTTGAAGACCTTTGCAACTCCTGGAATAGAGAAGCCAATCATTTTTTAAACGGCATTTGAAAGCGTTAAATATCAGTTAAGACTTTGTGCAAAATTCAAAAAGGTTTTGTAAACAATTAATAACTAGATTTTAATGTTTCAGGTTTTTTTTAACCTGCTAAATACTCCTTTTCTCAGTAGCCCACTAATAACAGGCTTCTCAATTCCCAGCCCAGGTTTTCTCATTCTCCTTCTGATGCAGATTCTCTTGGGCTGATATATTTGGAGAAGAAGAATGAATGATTCAAATAATTCATGTTGATATTTTATTTCGCCTCCTCCGTGTCTAATAAAGGAGCATTGAGTCGTTCAATATGTTTTCTTGCTGCCATTTGGGTTGCCTAATCGCTTCTATCAAGGCGTTCGTTGCTTTGTTTCACGCTTCTAAATGTCTTTATAAATAAAGCTATTTTAAAGTAGTATCTTGTTGACTAGAAAGGTAAAATGGCTTTATAATAAAAATGTTTTAGTCTACCTACCCTCCCCCTCACTCTCTGATTATATTCGCGTCATAACGAACGCCCTTTTGAACCTAGAGCCAGAATGTTGGTTCAGTCGACTTATGACCGGTGATAATTAACTAGCTATCCCTCGGATAAACTAGTTGACTATGACTTTCTAGTCTTCACATCTAGTTAAGCTAATCATATGAATAATGACCCTCAAGAGCCCTCCGCATCGGATTGTTAGTTAGCTAAGACTCAAAGTTGTTTTTTTTTTTTTTTTTTTTTTTTTTTTATTTCATTTAAAGTCTTTTTCGGCATCGAAGGCCATTTAGACCCCGGCTCTCTTTATTTCAATTGGATTGGTAGCCAAAAAACCCAAAGATCGGTATAAGGCTTAACTAAGGGGTGAAATTAGAAAAACAAGTCTTAGTTTATAATTTTTTTTTTAGAAATTTTTCATTTTTTTTTTGTTAAAAAATTATTTTAATTTTTTTAATATTTATTTTAATTAATTTTAATTTTTAATAATTTTTATAAATATTGCCTTTACTAGAAGTTTCTAAACTTAACAAAACTTTCCTTATACATCAAACAGCTAATTATATGTGAAAAAACTCTTTTTTTAACTCAAAGGTTAAGCGTGTTCTTGTTTATTATGAAAAAAAAAAAAATCGATGATTTGCTATCTGGCGGATAAGTTTGCTAGTTGACTAGAAGGGAGGCAACCAGGCCTTAAACGTTTCTACTAATAACAATAACTAAAATTATTTTACCTAATAAAAAATGTTAAGGCCCCCAGGTTTGGTATAGTTGGTAGCGTGCTGACTCCTCAATACCAAGGGTCGCAGGGTTCGGATCCCAGGCAGTCCGATGATTTTATTTAAACCATTTAGATACCAAATGGCTTAAATAAAAATGCCTGGACCCCCAATAGATATTATCATAATATAAGGGAGAAGGGAATAATAATCATCGGACTGCCTGGGATCCGAACTCGCGACCCTTGTTATACAAGGCCAGCACGCTAACCCCTACACCAAGTCCGTGGGCTTTCTAGAATCTAATTATTTATTTATTTTTCTGAAGAAAAAAGTTGCCTTTTTTCGTTAAATTCCAGTTTTTTATAAATTTATTCTAGAATTTTTTTATTCTTGTAAAATTTTATATTATGAGAATGAATCTGAAATGGACAGAAAAGTCATCTGTAATTATTATTGCCTATATATGGAAGAATTTCTTTGAAATAGAAAAAATAAACTTGTTCTTGTGTAAATTCAAAATTTTTTTGTTGATTTATCGCATTTCGATGTCAATAGATTCTCTTAAGAGATGTTAACTCCTTCGGTCTAATTAATGGTGGCCTCCAGGCGAATGCAAAATTTCTTAATCGCCATCCATGTGGTCGCCTTGAGGCTGCTGCTCTCCGTCGTCATTTTGACGGGGCAATGGGGGTCATTTGCATAAAAGACCGTTATGGGGGCCGTCGCGAAAAATCTCAGCATCGCATAAAATCGTCACACACTCTCACTGATACAACAGCAATAACAAAAATGGCATGACATCATTGGGTCTTTTAAACAACGGACCAGGAGAGAGAGAAAGAGGGAGGGAAGAGATATTAAAATATTTTTTTTTTTTTTTACTTTATCATACATAATAAATTACGTAGTATGAGATGATAAAAGATTATGCAAAAATAAGAAGTGAGTTGGTGTTCAGCGCATTATAAATTCAGATGATGATATAAATTTTATACGAGTATTTAGGTTACTAATTATACAAATGTGGTTTTAGGTTTGTAATAAAATCTCGAATTTTTCTCATGTTTATTTTATTTATAAGAATTAATGCAGATCTAAAAAAAAAATCTTTTAAATATAAAAATCTGATGTGATGATCGCATTCGGTAATCGAAAGTTGTTCTGTGCTTGTCCCACCAGATTTTTTGTGTCTTCATACACGACAGACCTACGGTACATTCGAATTTCAAGATGTAAAATTTATTTTATATTTTATTACCATGGCAACCATTTCTCCCATCTTTTCTATGAAGTACAAGAGTAAATTGTGCTTCAGAAGATTTCAATGGCAAAATGAAAATATAAATTTTAAAGAGCGTCTAAAAAATAAATTATTTTTGAATTTTAATCAAAATCGTTGAAGCAAATTTTGAGAAAATCGAAAAAGCAGAAAAATTACATCAGTAAAGTACTTACCTCTTTTTTGGATTCAGGGGACCTCAAAACTTATATATCCATTAATACCTTGACATCGAATTTTTGACATGAATTCACTACTTTCTCTCTCTATATATTTTACATACGTATATAGCCTACATAGATAAGAGAAAGTAAAAATTAATAATTAAAATTCTACTCGAATTTAAAAGTTTTCCATATTATATAGTGCTAGTTTTTTTTTTTTTTACACTCATACTTTTTCCCCACACACACACATACACACAGTCTTTTCGGCAACTCAGGCCATATAAGACTTTGACGATATTCAATATTTGTTACTATCAATAATTGGGTGTCCAGGCATATTTATTTAAGCTATTTGGTATTCAAATTCCTTAAATAAAATCATCGGACTGCCTGGGATCCGAACCCGTGATCCTTGGGATAGAAGCTAGCAACTACACCAAGGCCCGAGGGCATTATATATAGGTTACTTAATGAATTTTGAATGGAAAGAAAAATATTTTTATTATTTTTTCCTATCTTAACCTTTAATCCATTGTTTTTTCTATCAAATTAATTTTTAAGATTGTATCTTGTAGGCTACACTAGGGTAGATGTGAAAAAAGGCAAAAAAAATTTTTTTTTTTTTAATTTTAATATTTCATGACTCTTCAAATGGTTCTGTTTGGTAATTTTTATTAAATTAATGAAAAAAATACTGGCTGCTTTCTTCTGAATTATTATTTTTTCTGTTCAATAAGTCCAGCGTCTTATTGAGAAAGATGACGGGGCGTGGTGTAGAGGTTAGGTGTAACCTCATATAAAACGTGGGGTTCGGAAGGCAGTGATGATTTATTTAAGCATCTGGATACCAGATGGCTAAATAAAAATGCCTGGACCTAAATATATATAAATTCATAAATAACGGTTATCGTAAATGTCTATATGGCCTGAGCTGCCGAAAAGACAGTGTGAATGTGTGTGTGAGTGTGAGTGTGAATGAGAAAAAAGTGTGAAGTTTAAAAAAAAAAAAAAAAATTGAGAAAGATCTCGTACCACTATCGAAAAATTTTCTTAATTAATTTTATTTGGAAATTGTATCCGATTTTATTTATTTATTTATTTATTTTAATAAAATACGTTTTGGTCATCCATGATTTAAAATGAATTTACTTTCCGTAAAAGTTTAATTGTTACTAAAGGACATTAACCGGTAAATGCAAGAAACTTTTTTATTTTAAAATACAATATGGCTTATAATAGAAATACTGAAAAAGCTTACATTCGGAAAGTACGTCGGTTCACAAGAATACTTATATTTCATTCATAAGTTTAAGGGAAAATAAAATATTTATTAATCAAATAATGATACAAATATTTTTCTTTCTTTGTTTTTGATGGTAAATCATTATAAGCTTAAATCTCATTTTTTTCATATCATTTTTTATTTTTATTCTTAAAGAAATATTAGAAAAGGAAAATTGGATTAGTCGTTTAATGCCAATTCACCATTTAGTAAGTAGCAATAGTCTACTTCTCACAGAATCATCCTCTTTAAATGGATTGTATAGGAAGTAGTATACGAGTGAATAGCCATTTACAGTTGAATTTAAATTTTATACTAATTTTGATCATGCGATTTTGTAATTTTCGTTTAAAATATATATAATATGAGAAATTTTCACAATTTTCCCCGTTAGGTTTAATATTTATAATTTATTTTTAATAATATTAATTTAACTAGACTGGGGGAAAAGAGGACGAAACTTGTCGTCCTTGGTACGAGTAAATGGAGATCCATTTCGAACAGAGAGATGAGGGTTTACATTTAGAATTTACTCTTACTTATTATTAGTTTAAAATATACATATATGTAAATGTTAATTTTCAGCAACGTTTCGGCCGCCTGTATTAACCTTCATCAGTCATTAAAAACAAATACAAATAGGCCTATTAAAAATAAAAAAATTCGAAGTTGGCTGTGTCGTCTACACAGCCGGTGGTTTTTTAACGTGACGTCTATTGAATTAATACTGATTTTACTTTTTTTTTTTTAATTATATTTTCCTGCTGATTTAAATATTTTGGAGTGTGTGTGTATATAAATATAAACATCAAATTTAGTCTGATCTGATTAGCCGTTCGGAATCTACAATGGTTTAAAGTTTCAAATAGGAATTTCCTGCCGATTTCTCTCACGCGGTAAAATGACATCATATTTTTAAAAAAAAAGGAAAAAATGTCCGGGGGTATTGAACCAATCTTTCTAAAAATATACTTAGATTTAATGTAGCTTTTAAGGTCAAATAGATAGGTTTTTTGAAAAAAAAAAAAAATAAAAAAAAAAATCATCTGAAGTTAATTAATCGTAGTCAATTAGAGTTTTTCTTTAGCACAAATTGCCATCAAATTTAGTCTAATCTGATTAGCCATTCGGAATATACAATGGTTTAAACCTTCAAATAAGAATTTTTGATAATTGTTTTTTTACTTTCTCTTACCTCTATATATATGTTAATATATATAGAGAGAGAAAGTATTGGATTCATGTCAAAAATTCGATGTCGAGATTTTGATGGATATACACGTTTTGAGGTCCCCTGAATCCAAAAAAGTGGTTTTCGCGACATGGTCTGTCTGTCTGTCTGTGTGTGTGTGTGTCTGTGTGTGTGTGTGTGTGTCTGTGTTCACTTTTAAGCATGAAGGAATTGAGCTAGGAGGATGAAATTTTATATTTAAGTTAAATACCTCCCGGGACCGGAAAAATAAGCTTTTAATCAAAATCGGCCAAAGAGTACTAGTACTTTACTGATGTACTTTTTCAGTTTTTTTCGATTTTCTCAAAATTCGCTCTAACGATTTTGATTAAAATTCAAAAATCAATTATTTTTTAGATGCTCTTTCAAATGTATATTCTCGTTTTGCCCTCAAAATTGTTTGAAGCACACTTTACTCTTGTGCTTCATAGGAAAGATAGGAGAAATGGTTGTCATGGTTACAAAATATAAATATTTTCCCATACTTATAAATTTTACATCTTGAATTCAATTGTACCCTACTGTCGGAAACTAAATACATGTCGACACAAAAAATCTGGTGTGACAAGCACAGTACACAACTTTCGATTACCGAAGGTAAGAGAAAGTTGTGTGCTGTGCGCCAGTCACACCAGATTTTTTTAAATATCCTTGTTTTAATAGAAATGTATGAACATGCTGATTGTTAATGGGCATACATTTCTACTTTTTTCCTTTTGTTTTGTTGTTATTGTAATTAATTTTGTATTATTTGTTTGGACTTATCCACCGAAGACTGGTTACTCTAAGCGAATCGTTAATAAATTTATTAATTTAAATTAACGTCCTCACGGCTGACGTTTAGGTTCCAGGACTGGGCCATCTTCAGTACCGGCTGAAAATAATCTCAGAGTGTAGATTTTTTTGAGCAGATCACAAATTCTCATTGTTGTCTCTCGTTGAAAAGGAAAAAATCCTCACACTTAGATTATTGCCAGACGGCTCTAAAGAAAGGTCTGGAGCTGGAACGTCAGACCTGTGGGTGTTAATTTATGGAAATAAAATAATTAACTGCACAGATCTTGCTTTTCTGTTGACTCCATCACCAATAATTTATTTTAAATATTGGCTATCAATTAATTTAATTAAATATCTACTGAATCTAAAAATTTCTTAATTAATAAATATATAATTAATTAAATATTTTTTACATATTGGCCTAATTTAATTTATAAAAAAAAATTCGCACAATTTCACATAACGGTTCTAATGTTTCAGAATAAACTTTATAGAATAAAAATATAAAATACTTAATTGTGTGAATAAATTATTTAAAGTCTTTATGGTTCTTTAGGAATTTATTTATATAGAAAAAGATAGACTGAAGAGAATTGCAATCTGTGAAATTTATTCGAATTGATAAAGAATACAAAAAACAAAGTGAATTGGATTTTTGAACCGTAACTCATTGAATCTATTTGAAATAGAATTTCCCACACACAGACAAAATATATGAATTTATTTTTTGTTTTGTTAAATAATTAAACAACCATTACGTTTAGTATTCAATAAATTGAATTAGATTAATTTTATTAACTGCTTAAAAAATAATTAATATCATACTTTCATTATTTTCCAGCGACCTCCTGCGAAGTTAATAGAAAGCTGAATCTCAGTTAATACGAGAGGTCCAGGGTTCGATTCTTTTAGATGGCAAATTCAAGAAATATATATTTATATCAATATTGATAGAATAAAAGCCAAGGGGGTGGGTTCGGACCTCCGGCTGTCCGATGAATATTTATTTATATGGCCTAAGATGTCAAAAATACTTAAAAAAAAAATTAAAATTAAAAATTTTGGAGTTTAGGCTTTCACAGTTTTTTTTTTTTTTTTTATTCTGTCCTAGCCAAACGCCATTGGGCTAAAAATTGTTACAAAATATACATTTATCAAAATAATATAAACAAAACAATATTAATACAATAATAAAAATAAATCTTAAAAATAATATGATAAGAACAAACATAATTCAAAGAAACATTATAAAATAAAATGATAAGTTCTCAGTTGTTATCATTAATAAAAGGATTTGGTGCATCTTGAATAATTGAAAAATGGATATTTTCTTATTTAAAAAATATTTGTTAAATTTTGAAATATCACCTGCAAACCCCTAGGCTTGTTTTTTAATGAATCCTATTAATTTGCATCTTCTCTTAAACACGAAAAATATAGCAAGATGGGTGGTCCAGAGAGACTTTTTTGAAAAGGTTCCAGGTGGCGTCAATGGGGTTTGTCTATTATAGACACCCCCTAGGCCTCCTTTTTTCCATTTTTATTAAAACTTTAAGAATCATTAATTCTCGAAACATTATAATAAAATAATTAAGAGAATAATTATGGTAAATTATGGTTTTTAAAAAATCAAGAGAAAGAAAGGTCTTAACTCCCCTAAGTATGTAATGTTCTAAAACAAATAGAAGTGAACATTCTCTATGAATTTAGGCATAGGAATACGTCTACTAGTACTTCTTTCTGAGTTCTTTCACTCTTTTACTTCTATTCTTTCTAGTTGCATGTGACCACTGGTCATCATGAGACTTTATGCAATCAGTTTCCAAAAATGAATTGTGACTCCTATTTTAAGAAATTTCTAATAAAGTTTCTTTAAGAAAAAGTTTCCAATTTTTTTTTATTAATATTTAATTTGTCTTTTATTAATTAGACCTATCTATATACAATTTCAATTTTCTCTGAGAAATTCTCAATCTCTTGAAGAGGAAATACTTGATAAGTATGAGCAGAATGGCAACCAGGAATCAAATTTAAATTAACCTTTATCAAATTTTTTTATTTCAATCGTTCCCTGGATATATTTGAGTGCCATCAAATATATTCAGTTTCAATTAATGCATTTACACATTCTCGAAGTGTGATTTTATATTATTTAAAAAAATCCACCCATTTGTGTTGTACTGACTATCAATTGCCTTGAGGAAGAAGGGGGTTTGCGTCGATTGCGTGGTACGATTAAAATAAAAAAATTGGATAAAGATTAATTTAAATTTTTGTCTAATTTAGTTCCTGGCTGCCATCCTGCTCATAAGAAAGCCATCCTGCTACTTAAGAAATACTTGATCCTAGTGACTGTAGATATATTATTGATATTATTAATAAAACAACAACAATAACCTAAAAATTGCCCCGAGCTTGGTGTAGTTGGTAGCGTGCCTACCTTCTATACCGAACGTCGCGGGTTTGGACCCAGACAATCCGATGATTTTATTTCAGCCAAGAATGAAAAAAAGTGTGAATGTTTGAAAAAAAAACCTAAAAATTATTTAACAAGAGTGTGTGTGTTTTTTTTTTTTATTGACGAATCCAAACGTCCCATGGCCCCCAGAAATCGAACCCGGTCCGACCTTTCCGGGGTATCGGTGTGCTGTCCATTGCTCCAGGCCGCCGGCCCCCAACCTCAGTTTAAAGCCCGAATAATATCTTATTCAAATATATAGATCTCGAAAAATATTTAACTATGAATTATTGTTTTATTCTTCACCTTTATTTTATAATAAGAAAATTCACCTAAATAAAATTCTGGTCTAATTATTTACATTTTGTAATTAGAACATTTATCTTAAAAAAAAAAAATTATTTTTTTAACGTCTATTATTATTTTTTTTTCCGGCTATATAATTTCTCATCTGATTAAATAGCCATATGTGACAGTTAGTAAGTCAGGCAATTATCTCCGGTTAGGCTTAAATGATTCAGTGGATCAATGACAAATCAGAACCGTTGGTGGGGCGGTCGAGTGGTGGGGAGGTAGAGAGCGCAGGCGGCGTGAGAACGCCACCTTCGGCGCCTGCACTCAGTTGCAGTTGCATCAGAGGCATGCAGTTGCATCTGCGATATGTGGCGCCATTGGCAAACAATGTCACCGTTACCACCAAGGGAAAGAAAACACACACGTCTGATCTGGTCAGCATGCCTCTAGAGACACAATTACTTAATTAATTATCACCATATCAATATCACACTCTCGTTTATTAAGCTCACAAAAAAATTAATACTTGAAAAATTTACAAATTATTGATAACTACAGTAGGCTATAAGATATATGGACCCTGTTATGCATTAGTGTGTCAAGCGCCAAAAAAAAATTAAAAATTGAGTTAAGCACGGAATATTGTTTCAAATGCTATAATTAATAGTATTTTTTTATGAAATATGTCTTAAAAAAATTTATATTTAATGTTATTTGCACAATTGACAAAAAAAATTATATATAGCCCTAATCCAATGAAAACAAAAAAACTTTAATGTTAATTTTCTCAAATCTCGGTAGCTGTCGCTTGACACACTAATCCGTAACAGGGTTCATATATTTATTTTTTTACTTTCTCTTACCTATGTATATATGTAATATATATAGAGAGAGAAAGTATTGGATTCATGTCAAAAATTCGATGTCGAGATTTTGATGGATCTTCACGTTTTGAGGTCCCCTGAATCCAAAAAAGTGGTTTTCGCGACATGGTCTGTCTGTGTGTGTGTGTGTGTGTGTGTGTGTGTGGGTGGGTGGGTGGGTGGGTGGGTGTGTGTGTGTTCAATTTTAAGCATGAAGGAATTGAGCTACGAGGTTGAAATTCTATATTTAACTTAAACACCCCCGGGACCGGAAAAATAAGCTTTTAATCAAAATCGGCCAAAGAATACTAGTACTTTACTGATGTACTTTTTCAGTTTTTTTCGATTTTCTCAAAATTTGCTCCAACGATTTTTTTTAAAATTCAAAAATCAATTATTTTTTCGATGCTCTTTAAAATGTATATTCTCATTTTGCGATTGAAATCTTCTGAAGACCACTTTACTCTTGTATTTCATAGGGAAGATAGGAGAAATGGTTGCCATGGTAACAAAATATAAATATTTTCCCATACTTATAAATTTTACATCTGAATTCAAATGTTCCGTACTGTCGGGAACTAAATATATGTCGACACAAAAATCTGGTGTGACAAGCACAGTACACAACTTTCGATTACCGAAGGTAAGAGAAAGTTGTGTGCTGTGCGCCAGTCACACCAGATTTTTTTAATTAATAAACATCATTTTTTAATAATTTAATCTTATCTCGCAAACTTGCTATCATTCTTTAATCTCACTAAAGCCCGGATTCCTGTGCAAATGCATATTCTATTTGCTAACATGTACGTCCCGATTTTCCATCCGAATCATGGCACCCTTGGCACTATGGTTCATATTTTTTAATTGCATATTTTTACATATATGGGGAATATTGCATAAAGTTGCATATTTAAAACTTTTTTACACTTTTTAAACATATTTCGGCAATAGTTTTTTTTTTTTTTTTTTTTTTTTAGAGTCTTTTGAATCAGAAGTCATGCTATCTGAGGAATGTTCGCACCAACAGTATGTCAGAAATGCTAAGAGCCCCTCTAAGCTCGAGGCAAAAATAACATTTGTCCTGATGAAGGCCGGAAAAATCGGCCGAAACGTCCACAATTATATTAAATAAAGCGAAAAAAAGAATTATATATATTTTTTTTAAATTGCTTTCGGCTGTCTTATTCTCCTCAGAGTTAACCGTTAATTATAAGTTCAGCCACTACTCCTGGAAATTAAAAGTTAGTTTTCAAGAAATATTACGTTTTTTTATAATATGTTTATTTTTTTAAATAAATTAACAAATTTTACTGTAGTGTACTGTGTACTATTATATTACTTTTTTTTACATTAAATTAAGTTTTTATTGCGAGACATATTTTTGTTTTTACACTATTTCCTTCCAAAAATATAACACTATTAGTTTTACATCAGTAGATATCATGATTTATCTTTAATTGTAAGCCACTTGATATTTTTGTCATATATATATTTCATATTTTAATACTTTTACTACATATTATATGGCAAATTTAGGGGTTTTTACTGCATAAAAATCCGGGCTTTACTCATAACAATAATTTAGCACTTTTACTTAATAGAACGTTGTCGATGCTCGGGGGCCCTCATCTTGTGGGTACGTGGATGGCGACCACGAGCTGCCCGAGCTGGGGCTGGCAGTCCTTCTGTTCTTTACGTGTCTGTCCATTCCTTCTATATTTTCAACAGGCGTCAGACCGTGCGAAGGGCCGGCCTGTTCTATTTCTTCCGGTCGCAAAAACCCATTCCGCCGACTCCGCACTGCGGGAATAAGGCGATGAGAAGAAGACTTAATAAGACGTTGTTCTACTATTTCAACCAAAACCTATAAAAGTGTGCAAATTAAATCCCTTTGTTAATAAAATCTTTAATTACATATATTTTGCTTTGCTGAGAATATACGCTATAGTCAGATTATTGATGACTTCTTGACTGATTAGTTATTTATTATATTAAGGAAGATTTATTGTCATAGAATATAATTCACTATTAATTTAAAAGATTACTATGCCGACGATATTTCAGGTTAATGTTTCTACCGGAAAGTGTTTTCCCATTTTTAGAAGCAAGGTTAAATTTTATTATATTATTATACAACAAACACAGTGACCAAGAAATCAAGTACGGAAAGGACAAATTGAAATTATATCACATATAATTTTTTTTTTATAAATTATATGTGTAGTATTTTCCGGTTAAAGGTTAACAACAGATTAAACAACGATAGTTACAGTTAAGTAATGCCAAGCGCGGTGAAACCACGGGTGGGTAGCCTAGAGGGATCTGCATGTTGAACGTCCCCGATAACCATCGGTATATATCATTTAAACATATATACCGGTAGGTAAACAATAAGCTCCTAAATGGCATCAGCAGCCGAGAGGACAATTTGAAAAATCTGGCGTGACTGTTCGCACAGCACATAACTCTCTCTTACCTTTGGTAATTTATTTAGATTGAAATTCCTTGAGTTGCTTGCGACATGAGTACTTAGCTTAAGTATATAATTTGACTAACGAGAGTTTTTGAGTTATTTCCTTAACTCACATTTTTTGATATTTCACTTGAAATTTATTCAATTTATTGTGAAAAAATTCTAAATTCTACGAAGGTCTATTCCAGTTAAAATATCAAAATATTTATCTAAATTTCTATGAAAAAGATTTTATTGCTTTTAAATGTGTTTTTTAATTATTTCTTTGAATTGCCATTAAAAGAGAGGATTCCTTATTCACATTAATTTTAGTTTTTTTCACAATTACCAAGTGATAAGTACCACCATCTCAGGGAATTTCTCAAATCGACCAAAAAGTACTAGTACTTTATTGATGTAATTTTTCAGTTTTTTTTTTTTTTTTACTATTTTCTCAAAATTTGCTTCAACGATTTTGATTAAAATTGATTGAAAACCACAAAAAATCTTCTCTGAAAAGCTTAGGACACAACTTTCAATTACCGGAACAAAGAGAAAGTTGTGTGCTGTGCGTCAAGTCACCCCAGATTTTTTTATTAAGTGTTTTATAAACTCACCAAATTTTCATCCATATTTTTATAATCAACTTAGTTATTGAATAAAAAGGCCTAGCAGCTATTATTATTTCTTTATTGCATTCAAACCCACAGCCACGTTTCGGTAGATTATGCGACCATCTTCATGGCTAGGGTTCAGTCAATAGAAACCTTATGTTCTCTTACAATTTACGATCTATCACAATTACATTCAGTGCCCAGTTCAAGTAAATATGACTTTTGGATATATATTTATGGTACTTGGACTGGGCGCTGAATGTGATTGTAATGATTGTAAGAGGACATAAGAGGGTTTCTATTGACTGAACCCGAGCCATGAAGATGGTCGCATAGTCGACCAAAACGTCGCTGTGGGTAATAATAGCTGCTTTTTATTCATCCTTCTACATATTGATTCAGCTATTCACCTCGCTTACTTAGTTATTATTTAATTAATTTATAAAATATGGTAATTTAAGAAGCTAAAAGAAAAATTTTCACTTTTGCTATTTTTAAAGACTTATTTCCAAAATGAAATATGTATGCATATTCCTAATTTTCAGTTTTCCCATGCTTTTAAGGTAGATAGTTCCTTATTTCATTACTTTGCAAAAAAGAAGAGAAAAAAAATGTTGATTGTAAAAATTCCTTTTCTTTCGACCACATGTTTAAGAAGACATATGTTTTGGCTGAGAAATTGGCAAGTATTGTCCAAGAAATAAAACTAATAAAAAATATGGCGCCCAGATGGGGTCACCTTAGCGTTCAGGGGTGCATACCCTTTTCTTGGTTTTCCCCAGACCCCCGAAAAACGAAACGAGACGTGCCCAAAAGCCCGGGTGCTAAACCCAACAGGTGTCGTTATACAGAAGAAGATTTTCATCTGTGGGAAAGGAGCCAACAAGAGCCCTTTACTGAAAACAATCGACCATCTTCATTTTTTCGAGTAGCCAGATGGGAATCCGACCCCAAACAAACAACTTGCATGCACAATCGCATCATTACGATATTACGATATGCATCTATCTCTCTTCCCGAATGGAAGAATGAATTAACAAGCCGACCGACTCTACAAATTGGCCGAGTTATACTTTCTAACAACAAATTAAATCATTTCGCTTAATAGTTATTTAATATTTCCAAAATAAATAAAATCAATGTCATACTCGAATGATTTAGTGGATATTAATAGGCGTTAATTCTTAATTGAGATGAAAGTTAAAAAAAAAAATTGAGAGCAAAATGAATCATGATTTTTTAAACGCTTTTAGATGGATAAATAAATAAAGGAAAAAGAAAGTAAATTTCAATCTCTTTCTCCTTTTACGGTTTTACGCTCAAGGAAAGGATTCGTTCAAGTTTGATAATATGTATGAGATATGAATTTGTATTAATTATGTAATATAATTTTCTCTTCAATTGTTATATATAGGCTACTTATCGATTCATTTTGAGAGGTGAGTGAAAATTCTGATGATAATATAATTAGAGATCGCGTTATTATTATTATTATTTATTTGAATAATTTATTGACATCCACTTGGATCCTTTAGGAATTTCTATAAATCTGGGTATATAGAAAATCTAGAAGTATAACACAGGCCAACAAAGATTTTGGTCCCGGAGTATTTTGAGTTATTCCTGGATATATATGGTTAGCCATGATTCCAAATGTATCATCAATATTGCTCTAGTTCTAGAGATATAGAGAAAATGTAATTTTACTAGAAAATGTTCTCTAAAGCGGCTTTTATTTTGAATTTTCCAGATTTTTGAACGCGTTTATCCAGATAGTTGAAATAAAGTTTCAGCCCAAGTGGTTTAGTGGTGCAAAACTTTCAGTTTTTTCTACCTTTGGACACCCCAATAAAGCTTTTACAATCTCTGAATGTAAAAAACATATATTTATGATATTCTATAGTTCTTTGACTTTCCAAAAATCATTCATTGATGAAAAATTAACTAAATTATAAACAAAAACTATAGTGTGACAAGCACAGAACACAACTTTCTCTTATCAAGGGTAAAGAACTATAGAATATCGTAGGCCTAAATATGTTTTTTGCATTCAGGGATGGTAAAAACTCTATTAGGGGTGTCCAAAAGTAAAAAAAAAATTATTTTTCTTCAATTTTAGCCTTCTTCTTCTTCTTCTTCTTCTACCAGTAAACCACCTCTGATTGGGCTGAAATTTTATATTTTTATCTATTTCAACTCCAAAACTAGATCTGTTGGTGTAAAGCTGATGGCATTTCTGGAAACAGGGCTACCCATATACTCAGGAATAGCTAGTTCTATATTTCAAAGCACCAAAAAAATGTTTGTTTTTTTTTGTTGGCCTGTGTAATAAGTCATCTTTATTCCAATTATTAAAATATAGTTTAATGACCTGACAACTAATAAGCAATTTGTAATTAAGCTGCGTTTTTCTGTCAAATTGACATCCTGTTGAAATTTATGATTTAATGAATGAAAATTAAATACTACTACAATTTGAATGAAAAAAAATCCAGTATCCCATTTATCTACAGTATTTATATGCCTGATATTTAAGAATTTAATAATTTATTTACAAAATTTAATAATATAACTAACTATATTGCTCTTAAAATGATCTCCTAATATATCTTTAAACCGGTTGAATATATTAATGATATTTTTTTTTACTACATCGAGATTGTAAAAGATTTTTGTTTTTTTTTTTATTTATTCTTTAATTTTTATACTAATTCAATATAATCATTTTTATTATATAAAATTCTAACTAAATTGGATAATTAGGTCTTGAATTATGGAGTGAATAAATAATTAAATAATAAAGTAAGGTTTAAATCTTTCTCACACATCAAAACGATGGAGGAGGTGGATGGAGGGGGTGGTGTAAATTCACAGCTTTAATTCAACTTATTAATAAACATTAGTTAGCCTATATAATATTTAAATTAGTCTAATATTGAAAATTTAAGTTTTTTTTGTGTTTGTTGTTTTGGTGATAAAATTGATATTTTAAATTTAAATTTTTTTTTTTTGTTTTAAATAAATTTGTTTACAGAAATGTTCATGTTAGAGTTTTTTTTACCTTTTTACCATTTATGGTATTGTAATTATGTAAAATGTTTGATCTTGAAAAATAATGATAGAATTTTAAGGAAAAAATTTTTCTCAAGTTTTTGATGTTTAAGGGAGTTCAGGAGCGACGTCTAAACGTACTTTAGAAAAAACTAGACTAGGCCTATTATAAGAAATCTTTCAATGCGGTTTTTTTTAAATGAATTAAATTCATAAGAGATTATTGGGACATCGAGCTATAATTTTTTTAATGACTTATTAAAAAATTATCGTAATTCATTTTTTTGTTATCAAGCAAATACAAAAAAACAATCTGTCCCAATAATCTTTAATTTTTTTTTAATTTAAAAATGAATTTATTATTATTATTAATCACATGTTAATTAAGAAGTTTTTAAAATAAGCTTAGATAATTATTTAAAAAACACCTTCGCTCCCGTTCCGCCTTAAGAGTAATTTCATTTACTTTTTCTATATTTTTATCATAAATAGGCTCTGTCTTTTAAATTGTAGACCTATTTATTTCGAGATATTTTCATCCAATTGAATATCCGGAACTTCTCCTCTCGTTATGCGAAATGTCGCTCATTAAGCAAGTCATTACATTGCCTACCTCCTATACCAAACGTCGCGGGTTCGGACCCAGGCAGTCCGAAGATTTTATTTAAGCCATTTGGATACCAGATGGCTTAAATAGAAATGCCTGAACCCCAAATACATATATAAATTACAACGGTTATCGTATAAAGTCTTAAATGGCCAGAGTTGCCGAAAAGACTGTGTGAATGTGTGTGTGAGTGTGAGTGTGAATGAGAAAAAGTGTGAATGTTTTTTCTTTAAAAAAAAAAAAAAAAAAAAGTCATTACATTTTGTTTTGGTCGTTATGCGAATTACTCCTAATGAGAGGTGCTTGCTAAGCGAGGTTCTACTGTATATATTTTCATGTGAATTATTTAAATAAATTTTATTTTAATCCACAAATAATTGAAATAAAAATATAAGCACAAATTTACGCTCTCCATTTTGCATTTCAAAAGATTTTTTCTTCTCCAAAATAAATCTAGATTGTCTTTCATTAATTTTTATCTTGAAAATTGATTAGTCCCGAAATAATTAAATAGTTATCTACCATATTTGAAATCTTTAATGGTGTGAACGATTTGACAGGAAATAAAACGAGAAGATGCAAGATGCCTTTTTCTTACTAGTAGATGCGACTGGGGAGGGGGAGAGAATTTATTAATCTGTAGCGGAAGGGAAATGGCGATTTCAGGTGCAGACAAGTCTTGAGAACCTGATGCATATTTTTATATAAAGGAGTTCGCAGCTTCTTCTTTCGTCTTCTTCACTTCTTGCTTCGTTTTTTTCTTCTTCGCGATGCACTTCTTCTTGGGAATGATGAACTCCTCTCGCCTCTCCTCTCACTTGATGTAATAGCTTGCAAGTTAAAAAAAATTCTCTTAATCCAGTTTATATTGAGTATTAAAATTAAAAGCCAATGAAACCGGTATTCAAATTTGTTTTAAATCTTATTTTAATTTGGATATTTAACTGCAAGTATTATTTTGTTTAGTCACACATTTTCCCAGAGGAAATTGTTATTTTATTTTTCCGTTAATAAATTAATAATTATTTATTAGAGAAGAAACTTTTGTTATTCAAAATTTTCCCAAATTGTTACTTTTGAGATTCAGGATTTTTCAAGATTTTTTCGGTAGGTCTATCTCAGTTCATTCGATGTTTATATATAATAATAAATATACACGTTTTTAGGCCCCCTAATACCAAAAAAGTGGGCCCAAAATGGTCTTTCTATGAGTTTGTCCAAAATAAAGCATAAACGAAATGAGCTACGATATTGAAATTTTATATATAAGTAAGGAACCCTCTGGTGGGAAAATAAGCTATTAAATAAAATCGGCTGAGTACTAATACTTGTTTCAGTTTTTTCGATTTTCTCAAAGTTAGCTTTGGTGGAAAAAATGAGCAATGTAGCTAATTTTATTTAATTTTTATTATTAAAACCAGGGCTGACATTTCGGTCACATATGGGGCTATCTTCTCTGCCAGGTTAATGTCTGAAACTAATATATATCATCGCAAAACAAAGTTGCATTGGGCGTACACAAGTATATCGCTCAACCATGTTAATGCCCAAATTTATCAGTTTCTTACTAGTACTTTACTTTACATGGACATAGAGTGTGAGTCATTAACACTCTGTCCATGGTATAAGAAACTGATAAATTTGATTTTATCATGGTTGAGCGATAGGCCTATACAATTAAGTAGCCCAATATAACTTGGCGAAGATATATATTTGTTTTAGACATTAACCTGGCCCTTATGTAACCAAAATGTCGGCCCTGGTTTTAATAAAAATGAAATAAAACTTGCTGCATTGCTCATTTTTTCCTACCAAATATACGAACATTCAGCTATTACCCCCTTGGAATCAAAATTATCCCTAATAATTTTGATTAAAATTCATAAATCTATTATTTTTTAAATGCTCTTTAAATTATATATTCTCATTTTGTCTTCAAATTGTTTGAAGCACACTTTACTCTTGAACTTCTTAGGAAAGATAGGTCAAATAGTAACAAAATATTTTTTTACATTAAATTCTAATGTCTTATGGGAAACTAAATATATGTCGGCAAAAAAATCTGGTTGGAAAGCACAGATGTCAACTTTTAATTACCGAAGGGTAAGAGAAATTTAGTGCGCCAGTCACACCATATTTTTTAAATAACTCATAAAAACACAATAATTATGTTAATTTTATGAATAAATCAATAATAATTAATTCAAAATTTAGCAGATTTACCCATTTTAGCCTTCAATAAAATTTTATTAAAGTGATAAATCTTGAATGTTGTTAAAATTCTTCAATTCTTTTTTTCTAAAAGGAAATCATCAATAGTGTTTATTTAATTTATTTAAGTTTCAATTAACGGCATATTTTTTTGCATTTGGAACCGAAGACACACTAGCATCGTGACCCCAAAGAGTCAGTCGTGTTGCCTAAGGTCAAAGGCTGCTGCTGCATGTAGAAGGGAGGGGGGATGCTCATCTATATACTCTGAACTATACATATCACGAACCTATAGATTAACTATGTTAATTTTTTAAGATTCAATAAATATCAATGATAAATCTAAAAATATACGGTATTATCTTAGTTGGAAATAGTGAGGGTAAGGAAGGGTATCCTCCCTTACCAATTTTATTAGATCATACTAAACGTCCACTAGGTTGGAGACCAGTCAAAAACTTGCGATTCTATTTCAAAAATTAGATTTTTTTAAAAAAACTTCCAAATTATACGTCTGATCAAAATGAACTCTAATAGGAAAATTATTATTCAAACACGTGTGTGAGAGAGATCTCTTTGGCAGTGTTGGTTTTTCAAGGATAAGGTCAGCAAACTTGACAAAAAATCGAATACGAATGAAAAATATGTTTTAATCAAAACATGTCTATATGTTTTCACATTTTAAAATCAAGATCTGGGTTTTTATTTTATCATTTAACTTTTTTTGGCTGCTAAGTCATTTAGGTTATATTGTATAGATGTATATTTATATTGATCAAATAGGGATGGTAGCCGGGGGGGGGGGGCGTTCAACACGCTAGTTTCTTGGAGCCCCTCATCGCTCTTGACCGCATCTTGGTGATTATTTGACTTATTTATAATTAATAATAATGGGAAAAAAATATTGTTTTGAATATTGTTTGTTGCCCTTGAAGAGATACATTCCCCTGGCTTTGGAATCGACTCATTTTTCTTCGAAGTGATTTCTAAACTTGAGCTTACATTCCATCCAAGTAATTACCGACGCCAAGATTCATTTACACAGTTTGAAGTTTCCGACAGTATTAGTAGATTTTTATGTTTTATTCACCCTTTATAGATAAGTATAAAAATATAAATCATGCTTTAAAAGATTTAAAGGGAAAAGAATAAGAAATCATTTCCTTCTATTTAACTTAACGGGAATTGGGATGCGTCATTTATCCCGCTTGATAATATAAAAGAGACCCTGGATTTATTGTATGAAGAGTTTTTTTTATAGATATATAAATGCTTATTCAGAAAATATGAAAAATTATTATTTTCCTGCAAAATTTAGTTTGAAAGGAAGTTTCAAAATTAAATTGAAAGATTTTTTTAGATTGTATCCTTTTAAATTTATTCTTATTTATTTAAAATACCCGCGCTCATACCGGGTGATTAAACTTAACGACAATATCAATATTCATAACCTTAAAAGCCAAGGGGTATGGGTTCGGTTTTAGACAATCCGAGGAAAATTTATTTAAAAGGATACTAGTTTGTTTAAATAAATATGCCTGTATAATTTAATTAAAATATTTTATGTAAATAAAATTAAATATAACACTCTGGGCTCCCTTCAGAAATGTATAATAATAAAATCAGGGGGCTCGCTGGTGTGGCGGGCTAGGGTGTCGGCTCATACAAAGAAGATCCCAGTTCAAATCTTGGGCGTACGGGATTTTTTCATTAAATAAAAATATATATTTAATGTAAATGTAAACAAAACCTCGAGCAGGCACTGGATTGGAATATTGGACCTCATCACAATGGCCCCCAGGCAACTCTACGACGAGAGGGAGTTGCTGTGACATCCCGTCCTGTGGAAGGGACGTAAAGAAGGTTCCCTCTCAGTGATACATTTTTGGAAAGGAGTAGGCTACTCGCCGGTGCTGAGGGAGTCCCTCCTCAAACTAGGACATCCTCCATAGCATAGAGGAGGTTGGATAAAAGGAACCGGGTGGAATCAGAAATAAGGATTAGTTTACTAGCTATAAGAACGAACGTACGAGGAGGAGTTAGAGATAGGAAATAATGTAATTTTACGGGGTGCCTGAATGGCTACGGCCAGAGCCCGGTTGGGTGTGCTCGGCGCACGAAAGCACCTCGGGTAAATAAACGGGAATCTCGGTAGAAATTTCAAATAATAATAATAATAATAAAATCATAATAATATATAAAGCTCTAGCCACTCACTTCCGTTGTATGTTCCTGTTTACCACTCTCTTTCGCTGACTGGTTAGAGTAATTAAGGAAGCGGAGTCAGAGAGGGAAATTTAAAACTCTAAAATTTTGCAATTGCTCGCCTTTGGTAAGAAAAAGTTGTGTGCTGTGCGACCAGTCACACCAGATTTTTTAGTTAAAGAATCTGACAGGATAGAGTTTTATCGGATATTTTTATTTACTTATTAATGTTAAAGAAGATTAATACAATTTTGGAAACTTTAGAAAGCAGAGGTCGGCGAGTCCTTGTCTTAACCCTCAAGTGATCATCCCCAAGAGATTTCCCAACCGACAAACATAACACAACAAGTGTGCAATTAGCACCAGTCCCAACTGGTGACAAATGATCCGACGGATCCCCGGATACACTCTTCATTGCAACGATGAATGTCTCCCCGAGTTGAATACCATGTCTCTAGAGGGAGAGGACCTTAAGCTCCTGAGACTCGCAAAGGGGTGAACTCTTTTGGCAGGTGTTCTTAAGAACAAGTCCATCCACCCTCACACCAGAACTTTAGAGGGTGTCGAATTCGAGTCTCACGTCTTGCCATGGGAAAAAGGATGTGAACCTCATCGGAAATGGACCGGTAGGGTAAAAAAAATTCTCTTTATTTGTTTTGGATATGAGAATAGGAAATGTTTTCATCCGATCAGAGGAGAAAAAAAAATAGTATTGATTTAAATTATAACTTTGAACTTGTCGTAGGTAGTTGCTCGCCTTTGGTAAGAGAAAGTTGTGTGCTGTGCGACCAGTCACACCAGATTTTTTAGTGAAAGAATCTGACAGGATAGAGTTTAATCGCATCTTTTTATTTACTTATAAATGAATTTTAAATTTAGTGCCAGTGAATATAATAATTTTCTATATTTTACATTTAATATTATATGATTTTCGAATGGGGGGGCGCTAAAATGGTATTGTGCCCTGGGCGCTAGTTTTTTTTTTTTTTTTTTATTTTATTTACTCCGGTACTTGGTTTTACACCATTTCTGGGCGCTAGTTAACCTCGCTCCCCCACTGGTAAAGATTCATTCATGTTCTAGGGGTCTGGGATTCTCTTCCCATCCTGAGCAATACAAGTTATTTAATTTATATTAATTACTTATTGGGCGAAGTTTCAATGTTTGCAAAAGAACAATACATATAAACCTATATAATTTCAATATAAAGAATATATCTTTCATTATTATTAGAAATCATGCTAGAAAAAATATTTATATTTATGATTAAAATTACTAAAACTTTTCCTTATTTCCAATTAATTTCATACTTATTTTTTATCAGTAATAAATTTTATTTAATTATATATTCAATATTTTTCTTTAAAAATATGTTTAAAAAAATAATTATTATTTAAATAAGTTCTCATTTTCTAATATTATAAATATTGACTTCCGCTTATTTTTTTTCTAATTTTCGGGCCCCAATTCCCACTCGATATTTACATAATTTTATTCTAAAAGACTTTGACACCATCTATTTATTATTAAAATAAATAATGACTTGTCCGTAAAGTTAATATATTACTCATTAGAAATTTTTCCCTCGATAATAATAATTAGAAATTATAGAAATACTTTCTATTCGTGTGTTGTATTTTATTACAAAATAATTAATGATTTAGGCCATTGGTACTTTGGATCGAAGTTTTTAAAATAGAAAAATAGAATATTAAAAATCTGGTGTGACTGGCGCACAGCACACAACTTTCTCTTACCTTCGGTAATCGAAAGTTGTGTACTGTGCTTGTCACACCAGATTTTTTGTGTCGACATGTATTTAGTTTCCGACAGTAGGGTACAATTGAATTCAAGATGTAAAATTTATAAGTATGGGAAAATATTTATATTTTGATACCATGGCAACCATTTCTCCTATCTTTTCTATGGAGTACAAGAGTAAAGTGGACTTCAGAAGATTTCAATCACAAAATGAGAATATACATTTTATAGAGAATCTAAAAAATAATTGATTTTTGAATTTTAAAAAATCGTTGGAGCAAATTTTGAGAAAATCGAAAAAACTGAAAAAGTGAATCAGTAAAGTGCTAGTACTTTTGGTCGATTTTGTTCAAAAGCTTCGTGTCACGTCCCATGGGGGTGCCTAACTTAAATATAAAATTTCAACCTCCTAGCTCTTTTCGTTCTTGAGATATTTTGTTCACAGACACACAGACAGACAGACACACAGACACACACACAGACAGACCATGTCGCGAAAACCACTTTTTGGATTCAGGGGACCTCAAAACGTGAAGATCCATCAAAATCTCGACATCGAATTTTTACATGAATCCAATACTTTCTCTCTTATATATATTACATATATACATAGATAAGAGAAAGTAAAAAAAAGAATTAAAGAAAAAAAGAAAGGGGAAATAATAGTTTATCATTTAGTTTTCAATATGATAGGCTTAAAATTACTGTATATAAAATTTTTCATGGAATTTTCAACTTAACATTGAAGATAATAATAAATGATAGAGTAGAGAAGCAAATCCTATTTCATACTAACCCATGTCATTTTTAAAAATTGAATCCATCCATTGAATACGTTTTTCAAAGGCTTGAAAAGAATGGAAAGTGAATAAAAACATGGCGGCTAATTGCCAAAAAACGGCCTCCGATCACCCTGATGTGATGCAAAGATTGATGACCGAATTGAAAGCAAGTGGTCCTGGAGTCTTAAGACGATGCCGATTCATTAATTACTTTGGATAACAAATCGACATGCGTTCTTTATTTATTTATTTTTTGCCTAAACGCCGCTCGAGTCCAATCGTACATGATCACAGATACAATCATCACCACCCCCTCCATCATATTACATACATACCTACATTGGATACATCAGGCGTTGATTAATTGATGAAATTGTCTTTTTTTTTAAATTTTTGTGCGGAGACTTTTTAATGCATTAGACAGAAATATTTCTACAATAATAAACTTGATTAAAATGTCTATTCAGAACATATTCCAATATTATATTATATATTAATAGATTTAATTTCAAATTAATGCAAGTGAAATTTACTAACAGTTCAAAAAAGAAGATAATAACTGATCAAGTCTGTCAGAAACTATCAATATCAATAAAATTATGTAAAATAATTATCTGTCAGTTAGAAGATCAGCAAAATAAAAAATATCAATTAATAAATAAAATAAAAAAACACAAAATTACAGGTAAGAATAAAATAAAATATCTTTTAAAGATTAAAGTTTCTAAGAAAATAATGTCTGGAGAAAAGTAAATTTTTTTTAATACTATATTTCACCATATTTCTATGATTGCCGCCATTCTGAAAAATGAATTTTGCAAAGTCAGAAAATTGAACAATAAATACATTTTTTTTATAAAGAATTTTTTTTTCACTTTTTCTCGAGAATTCAATGGGAGGAAGAATTACTCAATTCAATTAATAATCATCTAAATAAAGATCTTCTTTGACCCCGGAAAAAATAAATAAAAGAAATTTCAATGTCTTTTTTTTATAAAACTTATGCAAAATTTATTTTATTGTCTGTGTGAAAAATGAATTAGCCTATCTGAATTTTACGAAATTTTTTTAAAAGTTCTTTAATCAACTTATTAAAATTTAAACTAGATAAACAAAATATTCATCAATGAACATCATATAAGTTAGTGTTTATATGCTTAATAAAAAAATATTTAAAGAAATTAAATATAATTTTTTCTGCTCCTCTAGAAAAGATAGTAGGCCTATCGTAAAAAATAATTGTTACACTGTCTATGACCACCAAGGGCCAAAAGTTTCGTTTTGGAATATCCTTTTTCTGCTGCAGAGGCTATTTAGAGATTGCATTTTATGAAAACGTTTGAATATTCAGTATCGATGTTTACCGGCTGGTATAAATGCCGGTGGCCATCTCGATGTCCAGCAGGGCTTAGCAATGTTTAACATTGCTTTAACATTGTTGTTATAAGATCATTGATGATCTTGGTCTTTGAATATATTATGCATTCTCATATATATTTTTATTTTCTCTTATCTTACCTATGTATGTTAGTATATAGAGAGAAAAGATTGCATTCGTTCATTCAATTCAATGTCGAGATTTTGATGAAAATACATGTTTTGAGGGTCTTTTAGTCCAAAAAAGTGGGCCTGTCTCTCAACAAAACATTTCAAAAACGAAAAGAGCTAGAAGGTTTTTGTTTTGTTTATTATTCCCTCAACCAGCGGCCATCGGGGATCACCAATGCATATAAATACAAGATCAAACAGTATACAAAAAAAAAAAAAAAAAAAATAGCAAAAACATTAATTAAACATTAATAATAATTATATAAATAGCAAAGACATTAATAAATTTATACAAATGGCAAAACAAATAGCAAGAACATTAATAAAATAATAAACAGCAAAAACATTAATAAAATAGCATAATTAACAAAAACATTAGCTAGGAGGTTGAAATTTGATATTAAATTGATGTTTTTTTGGCTGTGGAGATTTACTCAGGATTCGCAGGGACTTTGCAGCTTTGATATTAAAGTTACGTACCCCTGGCAGTAACACGAAGCTTTTCAACAAAATCGGCCAAGGAGCACTACTGTTCTTTAGTGATCTACTTATTTAGTTTTTTTTTTTTTTTTTCTTTCTTTCAATTTTAATCACACTTTACTCTTGTACTTCATAGGAAAGATAGAAGTCATGTAATGTAAATTATGTATTAATACATCTTGAATTATAATCCATTGTATGTCAAAAAAAAAATCAGGTGGGACAAGCACAGAACTCATTTACAGAGAATAAAAGAAAGTTGAGTTCTGTGCGACCATCACACCAGATTTTTATTCATTGTTTATTAAAGCTTTTGTGGTTTGTATTATTATTATTATTATTATGGAAGTTTTTAATTATAGACCACATTTGTTTTAATTATTTATTAAAAATATATAAATACTGTACAACTTTTGGACTGCTTATTCTGCAGTCGTTTTCAAGTACTGTGCACTTCCTCCGACTCAAGCAAACTGAACTTTTTATTCATTAAACTTTTTGATTGCTTGTTTACTTAATTTTTATGCAACGTATAATACTAAATAGCGAAGGAAAAAAAATATTAAATTCTCCTTATTAAGAGAGTATAATGGATATAGAGTAGCCAATGTTCATTGTATGATGGACCTTCCATTCTTTTTATATGAAGAATTTTCAAACACATAAATTTACAACTCAAAGCACATTCGTTCTCTAACCTGTAAACGTGATTGATTCATTGAAATAGATTCCAGGTAATTCTGAATTTTTATTTTTTAATTCAATTTTATCATTTTTCACTATATATAGAAAAACATGTAATTTCTTTTGAAATGTTCATTATTAAAGTGGAATTCTTAAAGTCTCTTTCAGATCAGGCGATGTATCTTTTTCTTCATCTATTGTTTATGTTTATTTCTGTGAGGTAACTTATATATTGATATAATACTCGACTCTCTCTTTCTCTCCACCTTGATATACATTATTAGAACAACTTATTTTTTTTGCCTGCATTTTTCTTTTTTCTTTCTTTATTTAAAAACTCTTATGTCATGTTTTGATAAATAGGCTCGTATTGTTTTTTAGATTTAATACCATTGTTATTATACTTTTGTTTCAAATATTTATTTTTTCAACATAGAATTATGATATGTAGTAATAATAATAATAATCTCTATTAATTTTCCTGACAGTTTAACGAGATTACCCCCGAACAAGTTTCCCTAGCTCGTTAAGGTTTTTTTTTTATAAAAACGCTCACACTTTTATCTCATTCACACTCACACTCACACACGCATTCACACAGTCTTTTCGGCAACTTAGGCCATTTAAGACTTTGACGATAACCTTTATTATTTATAATATCTATTGAGGGTCCAGGCATTTCTATTTTATTATTATTATTATTATTATTCAAATGGCTTAAATAAAATTATCGGACTGCCTGGTGTCCGAACCCGCGACGTTCGGTATAGAAGGTAGGCACGTAGGCACGCTACCAACCGTAGGAAGGATTATAAACTTCAATTCCAAAGATCCAACAATAAGAGAGACAATTCTTCTAAAATTTTATATTTCTTAGAATGTGAATATAACTTTTAGAGTGTTTTCTCGGAATATTTCGAAGGCAATTTAATAGCACTTCTTCATCAGCGGCTGTACAAATAAATAAATAAAATAATTCGAATGATTTTATAAAAAATTTGTATAAACTAATACAACTTATACAAATCTAATCACTCTAATAGGGATCGTGCGTGACCTATAGAGGCAGCACTTCTGCCGAAAGTAGAGCACCCTGGTGTCAAAAAAAAAAGAATAGTGATGCACAGTCTAGGAATTTAAAAAACAAAATGCAAAAAATAATAAAATATGATGGTCTTCTGCCAATAATAAATGACAAAATTTACTTTTGTTTAAACAATTTTATATTTATATTTAAACAATGTTATATTTACTAAAATTGGACTGTCAATTATAGCTTAACAAAAATGTAAAAAAAAAAAAAAAAATTCTGAAATCTATATATATATATATATATATATATATATAATTCACTAATGTCCGTCTGTCTGTCTGTCTGTCTGTCACGCTCTATTTAGGCAACTTCCCGTTGGAATTTTGAAATGAAATTTTTTTATGCATAAAGAGGACCTTCTCGGGATTACAGGAAAATTATTTTCATCCCGAAATTCCCATAACTTTTTGAGTTATTAATTTTTAAAGTTACGATTTCTCCCATAGGAAATGTATAGAGAAATATTTATGTATTCTTTTCATTTGTGTATTCCATGAATGTAAATAAATCCTCAAGCAGGCTCTGGATTGGAATAGGTAGTAATTCTTTTCTTTTCATTAGTAAGAAGCAAAGGCGAGGGTCCGCCGCAGGCGGGCCCGAGCCAGCTGGCAGGGGTCCAGGGGGCGAAGCCCCCTGTATAGATGCAAAGGCGGGCGCCACGGGTTCTCATAATTAAGAAAAAAAGAGGGTCCGCCGCAGGCGGGCCCGAGCCAGCTGGAGGGGGTCCAGGGGGCGAAGCCCCCCGGCTAGAGCGCGAAGCCCGCCGAAGGCGGGCGACGCGGCTAGTGTTAAAAATTTTTAATATGAATATAAGTGTGAGGAAGTGGTATATGGGCAGCCAAGGCGAAATATAAAATAAGAAGTCTATATTCTGTCGAGTGTCGATCGCACTCTTCATCAGGACAAAATTAATGTCAAATTCGCTGATTGCAGGCCGAATAAGAGTAAAGAGAATTTTTCAAGAGAATATAAATTGGTAAAAACGTTGCTCCATTGCCATGTCATCTAACCTGACAATTTGACATGAATTTTGTCCTGATGAAGAGTGCGATCGACACTCGAATAGTCGACAGAACATAGACTTCTTATTTTATTTTTCGCTTTGGCTGCCCATATACCTCATATTACAGTATCCAACAATTTAAAAAAAACTAGTGGAAATAAGTGTCTTTGATACATTGCGAATTGACATAAAATAGCCATATAATGCTAAAAAATTACAGAAAAAAAATGTATAAAAAAAGTATTATTGATCATGTACAATTATAATTATTTTTTCTTTGATAAAATTATCAGACATTTGACAATTGGTTGGTTAAATTTGGAAAATAAATTATTTCTTAAAAAACATTATTGTTTTAAAACAGAAAACTAGAAAAGAGGATTAATTAACTAAGAGTTTTTGACTGCTTTTATCCATTTTTGACGTTTACGGGTTATCCACTCTCTGTTCAATGAACTTTCGGGAAAACGATAAAATTTCACCTCCGTATGATTTTTACACGGCATATTTGAACAGCCACGAATGCAACAAGATGTTCATGATAATGACATCATGATAATTTATTTTAATTACAAAAATAATAATTGTTAAAAACACTTTCAATGCAAGTCCAATGCAATTCTATATCAATTGACATTACATTATCGCCGATTTTTCTCACCAGATGGCATCATAGTCATCTTTCTCAATCCCTATTATTTTATTTTATTTATTTATTTGTACATCCGCTAATGAAGAAGAAGTGCTATTAAATGCCATCAAAATATTCGGAGAAAACCCTCTAAAAAGTTATTTTCTCATTGCGAAGAAACTAGCCTCCACCTTATACTATTTGGCATGCCACATCCTTTCGTATATTTTATATTTCTACTTATATCTTTCTTTACATATTAAAAGATACGATGTCATCTTAAATTTTAAACAAAACTCAAATGAAGATATCATTAATTTTCGAGAAGACTAATAATTAATTGATTTCCTCCAATGATATCTAAATTGCTCAAGTTCCAGCCAAGTCAATATTAATCTGATGAATTGTTTGATGCTATTCTATTGTGAAGTTGATGATTCGATCTTTAAGATCGGAATCCACCTTGCATACCTGAGCTGTTAATTGACAGTAGTGACGAGACGACCCGCTGCTCGGTGCTTTTGTCGTCCCATCCGTCAATTAGCCATGACGTCACCTCTGAATCCCTTGCCTAAGTTTCTAGTAACAGATTGCATTCATCCGTCAAAACCATATAAGGGTAAGATGAGAGACCGGCATAAAGGGCACAACTCATTTTCATTGAATCAAATAATCAGTTTATCGAGATTGAATTCAAGTTAGATAAATAAGACAAGTGGACAGTTTTTTTTTATATAATATATATTCAAATGTATCTAGCTAATTCTAATCTCAAAAGAAGTTTTTTTTAGTAAGCTATATGGAAATTAAAAAAAAATTGGTTTCTTTTTGCGGTTTTTATTTTACTTATTTATTTAAAATGTACAGTCAGTTTCAATATTAATCGCCACTATAGAGAATAGAGCCGTGAAATTAGACAACCAGAGCGCTTATCTGTAATTGTTGTCTCAAAATAGTATTTCCGCTGCAATATAAAAAAAAAGGATTATTTATTTATTTTTCAAACATTCTGGTTGCCTAACTTCACGGCTCTATTCTCTAGGGGTGGCGGTTAATATTGAAACTGACTGTACATAGGGCTTCATCTTTGGATTTCCACAGGAAGGCTATTCCAAAGCTTACTACCTGTTGCAATAAACGACAGGAACAGTTTTTCTTTCTTAGTTGAGAGACGTTGTTCTTAAGTTATTTATTTGTGAATAGTAACCTACAGTTACCGATAAATCCCATTCAGAGGTTCCCTTCTAGTGAGTGTGTGAACCACGAGTTACCCGAACTAAGACTGGCATTTCTTCCTTTCCTTTATGTCAGCTTTTTTTTCTCCTTTTTAATCAGGCCCCTTTTTCATCTCATTTTTCGTCAGGCCGTGAGACGAATCGGCTTGCTTTTCTCTAGGTCTCATTTCTTTATCTTTATAAATTAATTTTGCCGACCCCACATAGGGATAAGGCCAAGATACAAGAAGAACCCACAGTAACCGATAAATAGTCATTTCTGGTATACGATACCTGTGATTGTAACCTCTCCCCCCAACCTTACCCAAATTTTACAAAATATAGAATATTTTTTTCTATTATTGTTTAAAATTTTAACACTATATTTTCCACTCTATTATGTTTAGCATTCATCAATGCCTTCGTTAAACCTTATACCTGAACCCCTACCCTGCAGCGAGGGACAGAAGAAGAATATGTAATCGATTTTAGGTTATATGCCAGTAATCATTAGTAATACTACTAAACAAGTTTATATTAGATGACATAGAGATCCGTAATATTCGAATTCATAATCGAATAAATTAGATAGATAAAAATATCATCTGATTTCATACTTACAGGCTCAGTTATTTTTAATGTTTTAAAAAACGGATTATCATTGAATCCTTTTCTTCATTTATCTGATAAATCTTAAGATATAATAATAGGTTTAAAATAACCTATGAGTAAATTGCAAATGAGTTATTTTGTTTCATTCTTCTGAACGCGTAGGTTTCAATGACGTTTATTTTATTTTAAAAGCCCAGTATGAAATAAAAATTTTTTTTTTTTCTCAAAATAAATATTCTTAATCTTAATCATTTAAATATATTAAAATTAAAAACAATATTAAAAATTTTACGACTGTCTGAACTCCTACAAACAAAAGTAGCAGAAAGGAAACATTCATCCGTTAGAGATCCATTAAAAATTATTAATGAATAAAAAGATGTACAAAAGAAATCTAAATACAATTCGCTTAAATAGAATTTATTAAAACATAATAGATTAATCGAAGGTGATGAAGAAAGTTGTTGATGTATTATATTCAAGGGTTTGAATTTAATTTTGAGAAAGGAAATATTAAAAGTGTAATTAAAAAAATGAACGCCATATTTCAATTAGAAATAATTTATTAGCTGTCAAAAAGATAAGATAGGTATCAAGGGGCGTTTAAATTTTACTAAAAAAATTGTATATTATATTATAATATTGTGTAATGAAAAATCTGGTGTGACCGATCGCACAGCACACAACTTTCTCTTACCTTTAAGAGAACTGTGTACTGTGCATGTCACACCAGATTTTTTGTGTCGAAATATATTTAGTTCCAAACTTGACCACGCGATTCATAGATGGCGCTGAGAATGATTCCACATCAGTAAAAGTCCACTTCAAATTTTCACTAAAAAGAGGAGACTCCGGCAGGATGTTTGAATTATTTGCGGCAAGCTGGATCCGAACCCGAGCCGTGTTGAGACTTCGGACTCCGTAATGCTTAGCTTAGCCGGCTTAGCCATTGCCTCCTCTAATTATTTATTAATTATCCTAATTGTCTTTTATAATGTTTAACAAATAATTAATTAACACCTATAAGAAACCAACTTTATACGTACATAAAAGTGAAGAGATTATAAAAATGCCAATTATTAATTTATGGTAGGCATTTTAAAATTTTTATTATTTATTGATTGAAATCTCTAAGTTAAAAGACTTCTGCGTTTGTCATTCATTCATAAAAATTACTCGCCTATTATTCTTTTTTTTATTAAACAAATATAATTTTTTCAAACGTGTCTTCTTTTAAAATAAATAGATACAATCCAATTTGTTAACTTGTTAACCTTTCCTTTGTTTAAAAAAAAAAAAAAAAAAAAAAAAAAAACAGATCAGTATCATGAGGACACACACACACTATGATGCATTATAATATAAACATGGAGAGAGTTTCAGATTTTCACTGCCCCAGAAGTGATTTTTACGTCGATTAAAATTTAAAAAAAAATCGATAGAGCCTTTTTCGAGGCTGATGTGCTTACAAACAAATAAACATACAATGCTCTTTTAATGGTATAAGTTAATTTTGAATAAGCGTCTATTGTAGCCTGATTGGTCAAATAAATATTTGGACCGAAACGTCGCCAATCTTTGCAAGTTTTATTGTCTCTCCAAAGAACAACATCCACCGAGATCTAGATCTTAAGCTAACGCTAATACTAAAATCCCCCCCCCCCCTTCTGG